>PNEQ01118210.1:0-23570 GCA_003012365.1 Medauroidea extradentata
GTTGCACAGTTGTAGCTTCCTGGTATGGAGTAGGTTTGATTAGTCTGTCTGCTATTGAATGATGTGGAAGGTTGATGTATTGCACAGGAGCCGCAGCGTGGTTTATTACAAGGGTGAGAACCCCTGGGGGTGGTTCTATCATCTGATGTGATAATGGCTGGCAGTTTGGGGCGGACCAGTTTGTTACGGAGGTTGGGGGACGTTTGAATACCAGCCTTGGTGGTTTAGTGAGCAAGTTTTGGGTGAGTGGTGAGGAGGTCAGGATTTTGTGCCCACAGTTCAGTATTGTTTTGAGTTTGTGCAGACCTTCGTGGTATGGGACAACCAGGGGGATTTCAGAATTGCCAAGCTTGGTTGAGTCGTCACGAGTTGTAGTGGCTCGCTGTATTTGTTCATGTACCAGTGATTTCGGGTAACCTCTGTTTATGAAGGCCTTGGCTATTTGTTCACACTGTTTGTTAAGGTCTGTTTGGATGGAACATATGTGTTTGGCTCTAGTAGCGAGGCTGTATGGCAGGGATTTCTTAGCGTGGTATGGGTGGTAGCTGTCAAAGTGGAGGTACTGCAGGCTGTTGGTTGGTTTGGTATGGACAGTTGTTTCAATTTTTCCATTGTGGAGAGTCAGTTCTACATCCAAAATTATTGCATGGGATTTTGAATAGTTCCAGGTGAATTTTAATGGGCTGTGAGAGTTGAGGTTGTTGAGAAAAGTGAGAAGGCTGTCTTCGGTAGAGGTCCAGATCATGAAGATGTCGTCTATGAACCGCATCCAACAGTGGATGGATAGGCTGATGGCTCAGGAAATTGTGTTCAAGTTTGCCCATGAATAGATTGGCATAGGAAGGGGCCATGCGAGTGCCCATGGCAGTACCCTTGATTTGCAGGTAATGGTTGTTCTGGAATCTGAAGTTGTGTGTGTGTGTTTCTATCTGCAAGTACCATCCTGTGAGCACTTGTGCACAACTCTTTCTGTTTTATTTGTAATTAAACATATATATTGCTACATGCTTTTATTCACATATGGTCGTGCAATGTTTACATGTACAGTATACTGCTCCTATAAATGTTATCTACAATATCTACTCATTAAATGTACAGGGGCTGAATATAAGATATAATTAAAAGTAATGTTAGTTATAAATACCTGTGAGTTAATGTCTTAATAATACTGGTTTCTGTCCATAGACTAATTGAGACAACACGCATTATTGCCGTTACGAATCTCGTAAATGTGGGCATAGTTTACTTTAATTTGTAGCTCAAAACCGCAACTAAAAAAACACATGACATAGTACATACGCAATTCAAAATGTAAAGTTTAGTTCAGTTCTACTGCCACGAACAATGCACTTAACAGAAACAATAAATAACGTATTTTCTCAATGTGTGAAATAAAAAAAAGTATGTTGTTTCTAGGATGGCAAACATAATACATAATTTACAGAATACCAATGGCTTTACATCATTTGGCAACGATATTCATAGTCATTTCCAATACTTTTGAATGTGTATGTATGCACAACTGACAAACACACGCAAATGATACAACTTGGTGAATCAGTGGAAACCTAACTCTGATGCCACCTATCAGTGGAATTTTGAACAGTCTGAAGCACGGAGCAAGAGGCAAATTGCTAGATGATCTGAGGCCGGCGGTAGAGTCACATTGTGCTGGCACCAATTAAGTCTGACTAAACTGTAAGTAGAAATGTCAATAAGATCATAAATAAATATTTTGAAGTACAGTGGATTCTCTATGTATTGAAAACTGATGAATTGAAATACCTGCATCCATGGAACACATTCTGGGGCCGATTAATTTATTTTACAGCGGTTTAAGACCACATCCATTGAAATCCCTCATGTATTGAAATTTTTTTGTCAGTCCCATGAGAAACTGTGGACAGAGAATCCATTGCATATTAAACACAGAGAGGTCGATTTCACCCTATGTTCTTTCACGTTGTATCCAAATAGAAAAATACATGGAACTACATGCGATGAATCGCTACCAACCATACAAGCAGTAAAGTAACTCTTGTTAATGGTGACTTATGTGCAGTAACGGCTAGTGAGTTTTTTAAAAGGTTAAATCTTTAGTGCTCACTTTATCCTGAATGATCTATAGAATGCATATAGAATTTTAATCCAAAAAACTTATATTTAAAATTCATAGTTTACATTAAAGTGTAATTTTTTACAACAATGTGAACGAACAATCCCATGAATATATGGTGTGTACTAATGTATGTAGTAATTCTGAAAACTTTTTTATTTAATTTACAGATAGTTCTTCGCGTCCCCGTTAGAATGCGCTGCAGTGCAGCGTGCTCTATCAATTCTATTACCTATAGAATGCAGTGGTGTACAGTGTGATTATTTACACTTGTGTCCCATGATTAAAAACAAGTGATTTTATAAATAAAATACATAACATTATTTATGCAGACTTTTTGCAACAAATTTACTACCGTAAACGTAAATAATTTGTTTCTCCGACGCTAAAAAAATGCTCAAGTGCAAAGTATTTTTAGTGAGCAGACCGAGTTTTTTTCACGAGCGCAGCTACACACAAGCTGCAATGGCCACCGCTGCAAATATAAAATTATTATTTTACTGTTGTCATGCAAACTTTTAATTCAGTTTTCATAAATTTTTATTTTTAATTTTGAAAAAAAAAATTTTCTATTTTTCACGAGAATTTTCTTAATATTGTTGGTGGAGCGGGCGGTAGAGAGACGGAAATATTAACGACTCGGGCGGTGTTAAGGTGCCCACACACTTGGGCGCGGCGGAGCGCAGCACCTTTTTCTTCATGGTTCAGTTGCATGTAAATACGGAGATCCCAATACACTTGGGCAAAGAGCGGCAGGGCGCAATGCACGCTGCCATGCCTATGTGTGCGGGCTCTCCCTTCTGCCATGCCACTGCGCCACGATCTGCCGCGCTAAAATGTGAGGGCACCTTTAGTCATCACTTCTCTCATGTTGATGGCGCTAAGGGCGGCCTAACTCACCATGCGCATGCTCGCCGAGCGTTCCACTGGAAGATTTTAAAAACTTTTTTGCAGATTTTTTTTTTCTTTTGACAACTGTGGCTTACCTGATGATGGTAAATGTGTTTTGTTACTGTTTTGAGCCAAAATACTTCTTTAAAATTACCTTAAATTCCGATGAAACATGCCCGAGGATTTAACTTTTACTAAAGTGAGAGTTAGGGGAAGGGGGGGATTTGAAGTCAGATTTAACGGAACATCAATTTAGAGTAAACATTTTCGGGTCCCATGGCATTTCATTAAATCGGGGTTCTACTGTATTTAATTACTAATACGTGTGGAAAGAAATGCACAAGTACTTGTAGGTAGGAGAACATTAAAAAAAGATGAGCAACACTTTTTTTTTGTGTGGTAGTATCGTTCTGCTGGTTAGGCTAGCTTACACGAACAGTGAATGATGGCACGCGACAGCGCCATGTGAAAAAAATGAGTCGTCCATCTGTCTTATATGTTCTTTTATCTGCAAGTACAACCTTGTCAGTACATGTGCATTTCTGCCAACACATTTTAGTAATTTAGTAGTCTAGCTGCCATTTTTCGCCTTTTGTATTTTCTCTGTTTACTGCTACATACATATTTGTATAACACTTCAAATTTAAACATTAAGCAGACTTAAAAAACGTATAATTTTAATTAGTTATTTAACAATTGTACTGGGGGTCTGAGACTCCCAAGCCTAGTGAAAACTATGAAGATCTACGTTATGGTGCACTGATTGCAATTTGTGGATAAACGATCCTACATGCTAGATGAGAACTTGAGTGCCCTGATGCAGTGTTTGTTTTGATCGCCACTTGGACGTCTTCGGGTCCGCTCGGCCCTAGTCGGCAATGCTCATATGCTCCCTCCTTCCTCCCCTCTCCTTTCCCCTCTGTGCCAGTTGAGTTGGCTGGGGCGTGTGCGCTGCCTGTCAGTCTTCTCCCGGCCCAGTTTGAGGGTAGTTGTGTGGGCTCGTGACCGCGGCGACACTCCCTGACATGTACTTGGTAAGTTTAGAGTTTTCTTGTTTTATTTTCTGCTTACAGTTTTCTATTCTAGTTCGGTTTGATTCTGTTTGTTCTTCTGTTGAGTTTGGCAATCAGGGTTGTGTCGTCACGAGCGCGAGCTTGGCACAAGCGAGATGTGTTTCTCTGCTTTTATTAATTTGGTTATTAATAGAGAGCTGGTATATTAGCTCGAGCACACTTAAGTACCATCATTGTTTCTAATTTAGTTTCGTAATTTTTTAACAGCTTTGATTATTGTTCTTGGGTCATGCCCAGTTTGACGCTGCCGCCGCCGTATTGTTTGTAACTGCTCTATGTACCTGCTTTTGATACCGTAATACATTTTCTGCTATTAAGATCTCGCTCTAACATTATTAGTAGCTGTTTGAACCTTGTAGCTGTTGTGTATTAGTGATGTTGAGTGTTAACTCGTGGGAGGTTGTGTAAAGGCAGCTGTGTGCCTTTGTTAGAGGCAACTCAACTAAGAATGGCAGCCTGTGTAAATGGTGTCTGCTTAAGAAGTGGGCACAAAACTGCGAAACTCTGCTAGGCTGTTTTGATTAGCGAGTTGTTCAAGCTTAATTAGGTGAGAAAATGCTCAACATTAGAACGCAACAGCACAAGTGTTTGTTCAATAGTCAGGGTGCGTTAGAATTGGTTTCTCAGTGACAAACTCGTATCGTTGTGACGTCATGGGTGACGTTACGGAGTTTGTACTTCGTTTTGGGTACTTAGAATTGCGTCAGTATCTTACTGAGGCTGGAGTAGAGTTTGTGTCTAGTGAAGATGTTACGGCATTGCGAATTAGGGCTTTGGTATACATCAACTCTTTGCGGAGTATAAATAACTCGCATTTTGGTGGTGCGGTGTTAACCGCTGGTCGCCCGATTACCGCAACACATACCGTTCTAATAGGGCGCTTGAATGCAGTGCTGATTCTCCGAGTGATGCAGCCAGATAATGTCGTCCACTTCCTGGTTGCTACTGATAACGTGTTCTTCGGAATGCATGATAGCGAACGGGGTGGTTTTTTTATGACGTGTTTATCAGCAAGGCAGCAAACTGCTGTTGAAGTTCCAAGGTCCCTACGACGTAAGACTGTTGGGACCGAATACTGTGCTACTGAGTGACCAAGTTACTGGGAAGATCGTGTGCAAAGCCCATGTAACCCACCTTAAGCAAGTGGTTGTTTAATTAGTGTGCAATAGTTGTGCTGCAGGACCAGAAGTTGTCAACTGTTGGGTGCGCAACATCGCAGCTTCTCGGCCACGATTGGGATTTGCTGAAGAGTGCAGGCAGAGCCCGCCTTCACCCTTCTCCGGTCCCTCCTGGTCGATCCCATCTGTAGGGGTGTTTTGAGTACGGTAGCCTGGGGAAGGCTGTAGTGTTTGGTGTAGTGTGGTGTCAGGTGTGATTTGTGATTGTGTGTGTTAGTTATGTTTTTTTTTTGTGAGTTGGTATTTGTCGAGAAGTGATTGTGTTTGTTTGTGTTCGTACCAGCTGGTTGTGTGTGTCTCAGCCGAGATAAGCGCTGTTATTGGTATTTATTCTGTGATAATTTATTAAAAATGTATTTTTATGATATCCATTTTGGTCCTTTATGCAGACCGTTGGCGTTTATGATTATTGGCTTTTGTAAAGCGGCTAAGGTCTATGGTTGGCGCAATATGAGTGCATGTTTTATTGATGTCAAGTGTTTTCATGGCTTGTTCTTTTTTGTATAAGAGCAGAATGTATAATGTCTCTGCTTTGTTTTTGAAATGGTTTTAGAAAACATTTTTATATAACAATAGTTTATGAATTATGTGGCGATGCTAATTAACTAATTTCTTTACAGGGTATGACCCTTAGAAGGTCTGTTCGTAATGCTGTGGTTCGGTGTTTTTTGCATGTAATGCTGGCGCCTGTCTGGGGGCTCTTGCCTTTCCTTGTGGGTGGCACGAGCTCACAGAGGCCTCCGAGCGAGACCGCTGATGAGGTGGGCTACAGCTGGCACCTGGATGTGCATCACCCTGGTTGTCAGAAAGATAGCCCTCTTACGCCTCCAGGGCGTGGCCTTAGGTCTGTAATGACCCTGTATGTAGGAGTAAGGAGGGGGAAATTATACTGGGACTCTGAGACTCCCAAGCCTGAAAACCATGAAGATCTACGTTATGGTGCATTTGCAATTTGTGGATAAACGATCCTACGTGCTAGACGAGAACTTGAGTGCCCCAAAGCGGTGTTTGTTTTGATTGTCGCTTGGACTTCTTTGGGTCCGCTCAACCCTAGTCGGCAATACTCATGTGCTCCCTCCTTCCTCCCCTCTCCTTTCCCCTCCGCACCAGCTGAGTTGGCTGGAGCGTGTGCGCTGCCTGTCAGTCTTCTCCCGGCCCGGTTTGAGGGTAGTTATGTGGGCTCGCGACCGCGGCGAGGTAAGTTTATAGTTTTCTTGTATTATTTCCTGCTTACAATTTTCTTTTCTAGTTCGGTTTGATTCTGTTTGTTCTTCTGTTGGATTTTGGCAGTCAGGGTTGTGTCGTCGCAAGCGTGAGCTTTTATTAATTTGGTCATTAATGGAGAGCTGGTATATTAACAAGTGCACACTTAAGTAATCACTGTTTCTAATTTAATTTCGTCATTTTTTTAACAGCTTTGATTATTGTTCTTGGGTCATGCACAGTTTGACGTAGTCGCTGTATTATTTGTAACTGCTCTATGTACCTGCTTTTGATATCATAATACATTTTCTGCTATTGAGATCTTGCTTTAACATTATTAGTAGTTGTTTGAACCTTGTAGCTGTTGTGTATTAGTGATGTTGAGTGTTAACTCGTGGGAGGTTGTGTAAAGGCAGCTGTGTGCCTTGGTTAGAGCAACTCGACTGAGATTGGCAGCCTGTGTAAACTGTGTCTGCTTAAGATGCGGGCACACAATAATTAATAATGAACTCCGTGACTTATAGTGAAATCTTCTCACTAAAAACCCTCATTAATGTACGGCTGCTTTCTTTCCCTTTGGGATGAAACAAATAAACTTAAACATTTTTATTCTCAATAAAAATTTCCACTATGTTTAAAATAATCAACTAAGCCTATTCATAAACAGAAGTGATGTTTATAATGAAAGTGTATGTATTTTGCAAATAAAAATTACAAAACAATTTATTAGTTTCTGCAAACACCTTTTGGTAGGCTAAAAACATTATTAAACTGTAAAAATTCAGGTCTTAAATGTGAAAAATTTTAGCCCGTCCTACCTTAGGGCTGCTAGATAGAGAGGTTTACCATTTGTTGCAAGCGCAGTATTTTTATTAGAGAAACAAACAACAATGTGTCTGGTTGAAGTCTTACCAACAGTATAAAAAAGAACACATTATGAAAGAAAATGTGCTGTATTTACAAAGTCACATATCACAAATGAATGACATAATGTCTGCGAATCACAGAGCACAACAGAGACAGCTGTTGGCAGCACTGCTGGGGTAGTTCACCACATGAAGGGCGCCCTCTCACGCAGTACCTTCAGTCCTATCTTCTCCCATTCAACGGGGTAGATCCACAGCTCGAGGGCAGACTCTAAACAGGACATGATGGCTGCCCCCTTCCATGCTGTCATCTCCGGGTCCATCTCCTTAGGGCTTGTGATTATGTCCAGTTGCTCTGTTGACAAGCACGTACATTACTCCTTAGAGATGAAGTGAGCTACGGTTGTGCGGATGTTCTGTACACAGAAACTGTGATGAAACATTCAAATTTTCAGTTTCATTTAGGTAAGTAAATCAGTAACTGTAAGCAAGCAAAGGTTGTATGAATAAAGTTTAGAGAAACTGCAAATGGACCATTTAATTTCTAGTGTGCACGTTATTAAAACCCAATTATAAATTATGTTACTAACTATGAGAATGATAATATGGAAATACAGGTTCAAGGACAAACTATTTTACTTCAAATCAAGTACTTGTTAACATGGAGACACCAGTAGCAAGGCCATTCGTTCCACCCCGGCCCCCACGGGCGAGGAGCAGAGCTCATGCCCTGCCATTGCTACTGCCTTAGGCAAACAGGCTGTTGGGACTGCTAATCCCCCTAGCAGAACACTGCTCTGCGCTACCAGCAGTCTACCAAAGGTGAATAAATTCTAGTGCGAGAGCCTAGGGCCACCCATCCGAGGATCACACCCAAATTGTTCACAGACTGAGAACCTCAGCTCTCTAACAGGCTATCCGGCCTGCTCCCTGGTACTTTAACAACCAACTCATCGGCTCTTCATAGAGGAGGGGTTCTCTAAAGGCCTGCCCAGGATGTAGGCTACCACCACTACTACGAGACCAACCCAGACCAGTCACTGAAGAAAACCTCACCGTGGGGCTACTTGGTCACTTGTAGTATTTTGCTACAGTAAACATTCAAAATTTAACATTTTGAAAGTGTTAATTATAATTACTGAACCACAAAAATACACAATTACATACTTTGATGCATTTATAATGACACAGTACAGTTTGATTGAAACAGTTCGCCAGCGAGCCCCTTCCTGGTTTGGGGTTAAGTATCCCCCAGAGATAGATGAAGTTTAGTAGAATCTCTGTTACGGGGAAATTAAAGCTGAAGGTTCTTTGTGAGCAAATGTACCTTGGATGGAGCAGGTGTGCGCTGACTTCTATGATATGTCGCTCCTGGCGTAGCGGAGGGGCGTAAGACCTGGATGGCTGAGTAGAATGATGAGAGGGGGCGAAGATGTTGAGGGGGAGGTAGGCTGGAATTGGTGCTAGGGTAGCTAGAGCTAGGATGGTTGGAGCAGCAAGTGGGGTTGACGACACGGATGAGTTTGGGAGTGGAGCCTTCCCAACAGGAGAAGGGGGTAAGGAAAATATAGCTCGGGGAACGTCGAGGCAACCGAAGCTACATTCTTCGTAGAAGAAAGGCCCAGGGAACAGCTGGGCTTCCCCTAGAGTTGACTGAGGTGCAGGGGAATGTCGAGCTTGGGCAGCTTCCAGCTTCAGCTGTTCATATACCTTGGCAGTGGACCTCACCTCGCCCTCCTCACTTTTGATGGTCGAGGCGACCCTCTACCTGTGTCGCCTTCCGGCCCTATGCTGGGGCATCAGGTTCTTGGGGTTAGAGGTAGGGATATCCTCTTTTGGCAGGTCTGCTGTGAAAAACTCCTATTCCCGACGTTATGAGATGTAGAAAGGGAAAAGACTAGGTAATTAAATTCCCATGGGCAGCTTCCAGGGGGCCAATGTTGGGTGCCCTGGTGCGGTGCCGATGCCTGTCTGGAGGTCCCACGGGCTGTGAGGGCAGTGGCACTATTATGCGATTGGACGCAGTAGCAGGGCCGGCAGCTCTCCCCACATAGGTGCCTTTCCCAAGGGGAACGCCTTGGACTAGCCCAAGATACCGCTCAACCCTCAGAGAGGTCAGCTACTGGTACTGCCAGTCCCAGCGATTCCTCATTTGGTCCAGGTGAGACCAGGGTAAAGCCTTAAGGGCAGCAAATAGCACTTCTAATGACGATCTCCACGGCTAGAGGAGTCAATTTGGAATGAGGAAGGGTAGGTGGGGGGTCGGAGGCGTGTGAGTAGAGAGGCTAGGGTTGAAGGACGGACACAAGGTTTAGTTGAACTGTTTTATTGCTAAAAACAGCCCCAGCTTATGCCGTTCAAAAGATGATCTCACAAAAGTGAGACCACTGCCAATCCCGGCGCAGCGAGTGGCGAATGCGAGGGTGACCCGGAACTACGGAGCAGTGTCTCCTTAATGTGGATCTCTGGAGCAGGCGGCAAAGGTCCCCAGCAGCAAGTGCACAGATTCAGTTCGGCGAAGGGAGTTGGATCGCAAACAGTAACCTTTCAGGAGCTGTACAAGAGCAGGGACAGTCGTTAACGCGCAGTCAACTGACGAAGATTCTCTGCCCTGTGCGCACCTAATATACCCGCAAGCCGGCCTGGGGAGAGTGGGGAAGGGACAGGGGCAACCTCCAGGCTCCCCTCTTCGCAGGGGTAGGGGTGCACAGACAGAATGTGTATCAGTTGTGAAGGGATGGCTGTAATGCCTGTCCTAGTGGACGAGCTGCATAGTGGGTTGCGTCTGCGGTGCTCGCTTAGGGGTAGCCCTACTGACGGCCCATGCGAAGTGTAGACGAGATTGCAAGGGAGGAAGGGCAGCGTGCACAGTCAGGAGGCGTACTGGAGCGATACGACTGTGGCGCGTCAATAATTTTGTAAGCTCGCCTGCCAGTTGTGTAGTGTATGTCTAACCTTGTTTATTTTACACTCCTACAGGGCTAGTATCATGTAGTATAACCCTGTGTTACAGATAAGGGAATTATCTGTAGTGAATGTATATATTTATGATGTGTATTTGTGATGTGTCTTAACTTGTGTAATAAATAAACGTGTGAACAGCAAGTAGATACAGCAGCACGGACTCTAGTAATAATCACGGTCCAAGACTTTTGAATGAGAGAAGCTGCCACAGTCTTTTCAATGTAAATAATGTGAACTTATGTAATTTCATTTCCAGTGTTTGTACAGTGTACATATTTTGTGTATTATGTTTCTTTAATTTTAAACAGCAATACAGTGTAAAGTAAGCAGGCAGGAAGTATAATGCTTCATGCAGAGAAGTTGTGTCAGGATGCAGTGGCGTCTCGTCAGGGTAAGCAAGGCAAGCAGTGCTTGCCCTGGCAGCTTCCTGACAATTCTCTGATTATAATAAATATTTACTTGTAACCTTGTCTCTACTAGAAGCTAACTATGACTCGTGCAGATAGATGTATCTTTTACGAATTCCGCTCGGATTACAACTCTGTCAATTGGAAGATAAGAACTAGTAAACAACCAAAGCAAGCTGTTGAAAAGCGCTTCCAATGGATAGAGTTGCAGCGATAGTATTCTGGTGAATGAAGGGGTTGGAGGGGTGGCCGGGCGGAAGGAACACGGAAGGGGATTGGCTACGTAACGCTGTGTTAGAAGCTACGATTGCAGTGCTTTCTCGCCGAAGTGTTCCGAATAAAGCAGAACCTAGAAGAATTGCCACTTTAGTGGTTTTGTTACCAGTTACTGCAATTTCAGATAATCTACTACCGGTCAAGTTTTGTAACTTATACGTTGATTAAACAGGGAGGTGAAGACAGTTTAAACTGATACTAGTAAATTAGAAATTTTCTTTTCTATTGATAAGATAGGTCTCCGGTGATTATTCCAGTGCCGTTAGTGGTTTTCTTTAAACTTCAGTTGGCAACACTGGTCACCGGCAGTTGATTTTTACAAGCTACAAGAATTGAATGTATTGGCAAGTTCCTGCGCTGCACTGTAATGCTGCCAAGTGAATATTATCGTTTATTATTTAATTTGGTTACTGTGCGTTGAAATTTGCCATTATTAGCTGTGCATTCTATACTAGGGATTAAAAATAGTCTTACCAGACTAAAAACCATTAATGAAACAGAATCATGTGAACGCAAGTGTTGTGTACGTGGATTACGTGCTAAACCTTCTCCAGCAGTGTTTTTACTTTTCAGCAACGATGTGACATCAGAGAAGGTAAGCCGACACCCGAAATTTGCATAATTTAACATGTTTGTAATCTTATTTAAAATTTCTCTTTATTCGAATTTTTTTGTAAATGTTACAGAGTTAATTTCTGTAAGTTAATGGTGTTTTGTGCTCTGTTCTCATAAACATATCTAAACTATCCTTGTGCGATCGATTGTTGACAGCAATTTTTATGTAGACTACTTTTACAATGAAACCTTTTGGAAACCCAGTTGCCGAAGGAAGCCTAAAGGCTAAACTACAATTGATGTAGCACAGGCACACATCGAACGTATACATATAAATCTCGTAAGCTACATGTATCGCCACACAAGCGGGCAGATGTTCGGGATGTCTCCACAAAGCGTGATGGAAATTATGTATGGTATATTATTTGTTCGTGTGTTTGCAGCACTAGTAAATATAATAGTTTACTTTGTACATTTGTTTTTGTAATCAATGAAAAGCGTGACGCCCGATCTCCCAAATTAATAATTCGTAAATTTCGCAAAACGCCACGCTTGTTTACATAAACTAAACACGTGGGTAGAAACCTTATACAATTGTAGTCAGGTTCATTCCAAACTAACCGATAATCTAGTTCCACATGAACTCGGCAACATCCTCATTTTGATTGGCAGCGCACAGGCACAGGCCACAAAATAATTTGACTTTTTACCAAACTTTCTGTGCGCCGATCCTGTGCTGTTTTTTCTGTGCGCGCATTGTAGCGTGTGGCATTTGGAAACTGTGCGTGTGCTATATTTTGTGTTAAATCAATTGTACCTTTACTTATACTACAACTAACTTTGAAAATATGCAATTTTGCAGAGTTAGTATTACTAAGGCTTTATTGGCAACTTGGATGCCAAAGCTTTCCTTTGTAATAATACAAACATTGTTCAACAGTGTTGATGGCAGGATATTAAACGAAGGCTTTATGAGAGTGATGATTATAATAATGTGCATGCCTCAAGATCGGCCACATCACCAGCCGTTATTTCCTAACGGCAACGCAGCATTCTGTAGATATTAACATGACAATCTGACCGACTCCCTGGCTGGCTCCTTGGTTTTATCTTAAGATATCAGGTATCCCGACATATTGTCATATTGCCTTCACGCATCCTGATAAAGAATCTTTGACGCGACACGTGGTACATAACAGCCGCCATACAAGCCATTACGGTATGATTTCTGTTACGTCAGTTGCTAAACTGGCTGCCAAGCTTACTGCCACGGAATTTGCTTTTTAGTCTGTTTTATTATTTCTCTCTTTCTCTATGTTTAATGGGGCTTTCGGTATTCCGTTACAATATTTCGAGTTTTAAGCCTGCCCCCACCCCTTTTTCTTTCTCTTTTTAAACGCTAAAATCCTGGTAGTCGCAAATATGGTTAGTAGCTTGCCTTTCAAATTACGTCACGCATTGCCACTGTCAGGATGGTCCACCTGCTATCAGCAGACAGCCTCTGCCGCCCCTCTCCAGGCCATCTCGGCACTCTCTAACGGTACTTAATCACCAGAAGGGGTATAAAAGGACGAGCTTTTGCCAGTATAGCATCACCAGTCTATGGCTCGGACTTCCAAGCAGGCTTAGGCACCCCTGCCCCCTCCTTTACCATAAAGGTTGTGGTCTGAATAGCCACCAAAACCCGCCCCTACTACCTGCACCTTACTTTTCGCCTAGAGCACAGGAGACTGAGGTGCCACCTAGGACCATGAACACAGTTCCTGAATGCACCGAATGTAGTAACTTCAGGCCCCGGGTGGCACACTATTTCGGATCAAGGAACCGGAAGCAAAAAAGACTCGACTCCTTGAATGAGCATACTAGTGACCACGTGTATATAACCTGTCTTTTTGTAACTGTATGTGAACCAGTGTTGTAAATTATCGCTGTGTAAATTTGTGAATCAGAGACATGTATAGTTTGTGAACTAGTGGCCTGTGATCTGTATAATTTTGTGGAGCAACAGATCCTGTGAAACTAATTTGTGAGAATATTACTGAGCACGTGTGAACAGTCCTTCCTAGAGCTGCACATTTCACCAGAAGAAGTATCTGTTCTTGACTAGCGTAAACAAAAGGCAGCTCAAGAGCACCACCATCAAACACGAGTACATCAATTAAGCTTAAGCAGGGAGCACTTCCTCCGCTAGTAAAAGGGTCAGAAGCAGATTTGACCTAAGCTTCTTGTGCCAGTCTTCTGGCAATAAGTGTCCTCGTTCACAGTACAGATTTAGCCAGATACTTAGTCTTCAGCAACCAGTACCACCACTTATCAGTTGGCTGAAGTCACCCGAGAAGTCCGTATTAGTACACCAGAGGGGTACAACAGTTTATTGCACAGGCGAGGTCAGAACTTTAGCCTCCCACCTCAAACACCTCGGAGAATAAGAGGAAAATTCTCCACCAATTGTTTTATCCAAACTGAGTGGTTTTAAGCCTACCCTGATTTTTGAATAAGTGTCTGCTACCCTCTTTTACGCTATCACCAGGAGGAAGTTTGGTGTTTGTCCTTCACCCGAGATACCACTCTCTCGGGCACACAGGTATCTCCAATCACAGAGGTCACCAGCTCATGCTCTAACTAGCCTAAGTGTTAATCCCTGTGGTAAATGTTTGTACACCTTAAGTCAGGCAAGCAATAAGGTAGTAAGGGAGAAGTGATAGCAACACAACTTCAAGCTTTAAGACACTAGCAGAACTACTTACAATAATTTTTCCATCAATTTAGTTTAAATTGAAGCATGTACAATTAGATTGTTATAGCTTACTGCTTAAGTTCAGAAGTGGAAAATATAAATGTAACCAATCATAGTAACTGTGGCTCACCTTTGGACGCCATTTGTCCCAATAACTGCAACCTGCTTTAACTTTCAAAATACTGTACCTACTTTCCAGGACTATTATATTTTATTACAAAGAAATTAATTTTGATATATGATTACCAGCTGCAGGCAAAATTCAGACTTACGATAAAACAAAATAGCACGTGAATTTTTATGATTTAAAATTAATACACTCGATTTAAAAAAATGTATTAAAAGATTATACAAAAGTAGCAAAATTACCTTTGAAACACAAATTATGATGTATTGTCTTGGTTTTATCATATGACTTCACTCCACAATTAGTTAAAAGTAAGATAATATCAATTAAATAAGGAAATACATATGGTAAATGGCAAAATTATGTTAGGCCTATAGCCTTGGGTTCCTCAATGACGACATACATATCAAAGTATTTTCCTCTGCAGATACATACTGTAATATGTTTTCACAATATTTGCCTTGCATCAGAACAGACATACCTAAAAATCAACTGCATTTGTTTTCGACACAATCACTTGTTTTAACATTGGAGGCCAGGCGCATGACATAAACAACAGAGATGCCCACAAACATTGTTGATCGTTCTAAGCTTCTGTTAGTAACTGTCGAGATTTTCTGTTTTTTCAACTATCAATAGCACCGCTGTGATAGATTATATGCGGTCACACTGAAATGTAGTGCACGTTCTATGAAACAACAAATGCAAATTAATATTTTCTAAGCTTCTACCATCGCAGACAATGGAAGTATGTAACAGATTTTGTTAACGAATCATCAGGTTTTGTATTGCCATCTGTTGCAGTAAGCTGTTATTGTAAGCAGCGTGAGGATTCAGGTTAGCTTGAATTAATTTATTAAGTAATTGGACTCTTTGTATGGTGTTACTTTCATTTTAAAATGGTGAAACCTACAGTTCCTGCAAAGTAACATGCGGCAGAGTTTTTAAAAATAGGCTTGTAGCAAGTGATGAAAAAACTATATTCTGCAAATTTTGGAATGTTTCGGTAGTGCTGGACTGTAAAGACTCGTGTGTAAAGCATATTAACATTGAAAAACACAAAACAATAGCCACACTTATTTTCACAATTTTTTTCCTTTTCTTTTCTTTTTTCCATAGTGAATACTACTGAAAATAACACTTCTTTTATGAATAACACCAACTTTTAAGAAAAATAACCTCAAATTTTGTATATAAATAAAATTAAAAGTGCATGCCCCCTAATATTTAATGTAGGTATGTATTCTTCCACGTATCTGCACAACTATTTTCCAACATTAAATACCCGAAATGGGGGTGCGCAGCTTACATTGATAACTTGTATTCGAAGCAGGGTTGGGTCAGTAGAATATTACGAGTAGAGTAGAAAGTAGGTAATCTACGTGTATATTATACTGTAGAGTATGTCGGGTGGAATATTATAATTTATTACATATTCTACACGTAGAAAATTATTTTTCAAGTTTTAGTGTATGTTGACATTGCACATATTACATTCTCTAAACACTGCAGAAAACAATATTTACACATAATTATTAATTTTTTGTAGTAACTGGAAGCCATGTAGAGCAATATAGAAATATTTTCACTCTCTGTAAACCTGGAAAATAAATTCTAGCTGCACTTTCAGATTCAATTATGTTTATTAGCACCGTACAGACTATACATTCATATAAGTTTTGGAAACTAACACTACAGAACTAGAACAGACATGTTTTAAATTACATCAGAAATATTCTTTGGTAACAATAAAATTAAGAGAGCAGGGGCGTCATTTGGTGCTACAGGGGGGGGGGGGGGCAAATGCCCCCCCCCACCCTGGATTTGGAATTTTATGTGTATAAATATAGTTTTTGTATTTTTAAATGTAAATAACGCTAACTTAAGGACATAAAACTGAAGTTTTATTATTAAAGTATCTAATTTATACATGCTTAATTAACAAAAAAGATGCAACGAGGTCACTGTCGTCAGAAAACAAAATCTTGCCCCCCCCCCCCCCGCCCTGGAAAAACCTGAAATGACGCCCTTGTAAGAGAGTAGTACTGGATTACAAGTAGTTTGTAAATTACAATATTGCAAACAAAAATTGGAGAGAAACAAAAGGAAATAGGCACTTATTGTTGTAAATTAAATCTACTCACTGAACAAGATTTAGGGTATTAAATAACTTTTCTTGGATGTCAACATTTCATTTACCATAATTTTCATCAGATGGGATGTCTCGGAAGTTTCAGCATATGGTACACATTTTTTATTGTTGTGAAAGTATGCAGGTAGAGTTGTTTCTTTATTTTTTATTGTTATGGTTATGTTAATTATAATAAATACACCAAAGGTCGATAAAATAAATAACTTATCTGTACTGAATCAGGTAATTTTGCAGCACTATTCTTTAAAGTGTTCTGATACACAGTCCAAAATGCTCCACAGTTGTTATTTTATTTTTACTAAATCAAAACTCATGTCACTCCACAAAGAATGCTTGGCCTGCCATCCATTTTGTAACAGCTACAGTGTCTTGTCCTATGCCTTGCTTGCCTTTAGTTTGTGGCGATTTGAACCACTGTACAAATAAATGTAGAAATACACTTTAATAAGTGGTAAATTTTTACAAACCATGGCATTTAATTTAAGAGCTAGTGTACTTCAGCATTTGTTTACGTTTCAGCACGCAAACTGGAGAAGTGATAAGTCAAATATAACTCATCCGTCAAACACCTCATTGCCTTTAGGTACTAAACTAGCGTACAGTGTTTTCTTAGTAAGTGTTTTATAATGGGACTTCTAGTAATGACGTTAGAATTTATTTTTTGTGGAAAGTTTGTGGTAAATTCAAATGCAGTTTCTATGAATTTGTTTTACGGTTACAATAGATATTTTCTCAGCTACAGCAATGTGAAAAAGTAATTTTTAGAACTTTTGAGGTCTTGCTAATCATGTTTTTTTATTAGCAGAAGACATTTTTAAAACCATAGGAACACATTTAGAATTTATTGGTTTGTGGACATATGCCATAGCTCATGTTTTGTTGACCAAACTTGTATTGAAAGACAAAGTGACAAAATACAAAAATCACACAAAAAAGGACAGAAAACATAAGAAAAAACAATTCCAGAGGAACTCCATAAATTTTCAATACAAGTTTGGTCAACAAAACGTGAGCAATGGCATGCGTCCACAAATCAATAAATTCTAATTGTAAACTCCCATTGCAACAAACATTTAAAAATCTCATAGGAACACAGTTTGAAGGGTCTTCTTTTTCGTAGATAAACTCATAGAAAACATCAATACCTAGTTATACAAGGAAAAAATACTTTCCGTACTATACTACATATGGCTTACACGACAGATCCACTAATTCTTAAAAAGCAAAATATTTATTTAGACAGCAAAAAAGATAATTTTCTACATACTCTACATAAAATTCTACATAATCTATATATACATATTCTACATAATTTTCTATGTGTATGTAGAAAAATAATATTCTACGTGTAATGACCCAACCCTGATTTGAAATTGGTGTGCTATGTTTGGAGGTAGCTGGAACGTGCCAGAGACTTGGCAATGGTGTGAATGGCTTGGCACGCACTCACACAGACAAGTAGACGGGTGGAGGAATGTGCATGTCCAAACTGTCAGGCACAATTGACAATCTAGGCATGTATGCAGCCAACCATTGTTCTCAGTACATAACAGATTACAGCATACAATTATACTGTCTACGTACCTAGTTGTAGTTTGATAGTTTTTTGAAATGTCGAAATGACTGCGTTCGTTTACGGCGAGTGAAAAACTGACAATGATTAAAGAAGCAGAAGAGATGGGAAACAGCACGACAGAATTATGGTAGTGTTGCCAAGTCATGTATCAGAGATTGGCAGAGAATAAAACACAAGTTGCATAAAAGCAATTTCAACATAAGGGTCTTTTAGGGGTAAGAAATCCAAAATTTCACAGGATGCAGCAGGGTTTTTATTTTTTTTCTGCTAACTTTCCTTCATCTACATACATAAAAAGCCAATTCATGAATACCTATGTAGACAAGCAGAATTTTGATTTGAAGAACAAAAAATGTTTCATTAAAAAGGGGGTGGGAGCGGTACATGGGCAAATATGGTAACATGTATTTCAAATACCACAGATTACCAGAACAATAACCACACATCTGTTATTTTCTATTTTCCCTTCAACATTTTTAACCACTTCCCTTTTAAATAATCTGTACAGCTAATGCAGCTACAAAAACAAGATTAAAAGTTTGTGACTCCTGCCTGTTCTTAAAAGACGATAATTTCTAAGCACAAAAACTTTATTGAGAATAATAAAATCTTGGCATGTCATTATGGAAAGAATTGCTATTTTCAAAATTTGTCAACATTCTCAATTACTATATGCTAGTGCTTCTCAATTTTGTCATCAATGTTCTACAATACTGCTTAAACCATTTCCACTCCTCACTGCAGTCACATTACTATAATAACTGGACCTGTGTTTCTAAGACTGTATCATCTATACACATCACTGTATTACTTGGCCAAATTTCTATTTGAAACACTTCTCAGGTTATATATTGGACGGGTTAAAAGTTTAATTTAATGTCTAGAGTTCCAACTACAATTTTTGCCAACTTTACAGCAGGATTCACAAATGTTGCACCCTAACGTGACCAGGGCAAAATATGTATGTATGAATTATGCTAGTGTTACAAGGTCGTTTACGATATACACAGTACACACCTGTACGGAATACATAGGGCACTTGCAGGGAAATCCTGTTCTGTAACCAAGTGCCGATACCAGTGAACTTCATACCCCCGCCAACAACCAGGATACATCCGTACATCTTCCTCTTCAGATCCTCTGTCGCTGTAACAAACAATGCCACTGAGCTGTAAGACAATGTGTCTCACCACTGTACTGTACTGGCAGTCCTCTACATTCCTACATACAACCTTATTTACCTGAATATAAGAATAGGTTTTATTCCAATTTTTACCGGTGCGTATTGTGACGTGCACTGGCACATAGCACTTACTTGGCCTCTTTATCATACAGTAATGTCATTTTTTTTGCCTTAGTTAAGTTTTTTTGTTCTGTGTTGTTTATAACAAATTAAGTAGACCAACTTAACCAGGGATAAGGATGTATACGGTGGGATCCAACATATTAATTGGGGATGCTAATAGAGAAATTAACAGTAAAAGTCTATTCAAAATTTTAATTCAACTTTAAAGCAAGAGAAAAGTATTTAATTTGACGTGTCAATTGTTTTGGATTTAGATCGTGTTTGGACTCTTTTTAAAGCTAATTACATTTCAAGCAACTTTTCTAAGTAAACTTTTCTTATATTTTGCCTTGTTTGGATTTTTTAAATTTCAAGTAGCCTCTTAGCTTGCTTCTCCTGGAATGGGATTTATGTGGCAGGCTAGTCATAGTTCTCTTGCTTGGAAGCACGTACCGAGAAGTGCTAGCTTTTAAAATTTCAAATAAGCTCTGAGCTGGCCTGTGCTTTGGATGGATTTATCTGGCAGGCAGGTCAGAGTTCACTCGCTTGGAGGCACGTATTGGGACGTGCTGGAATGCGATGAACTCTGCCGGGCGTTTCTCGATCGACGTGGATGGTAGTGTCGGGCGCAAAACTCAGTGAAGGTGGTGATCCGCGACAGATTGATGACGCTGCACATTCCCAATTAATAAACTAATGAATATTTAGCTGGTATTATGGAATAAAATGCTTTGTAAATTTATCAGTATCTATGTTACATACAATTTTTAGGTTATAAATGTCAGTCGACCAGTTTTTTAGGCAAGTTGGATCCTGATGTATCCCTCCGCTGCTCGGTCGAGCAAGTCCGGGTGTCTGCCCAGGAAAGTTAGTTGTGTTTCATTGGAGCTCGTGACCGGTCGCCGTGAGATGGCCGGCTAAGTTTTTGTTGATTAGTTTGAAAACAGTTGTGTGTGTTTCATCGGAGCTCGTGACCGGTCGCCGGGAGATGGCCGGCTAAGTTTTTTTCTGTTCAAGTGTGTAAACGTTAGTTGTGATACATCAGAGCGAGGGAACAGTCGCCGGGAGATGGCCGGCTAAGTTTTGTCTGTTTGAGTTTGTAATCGGTCAGTAGTCGTCGTACATCGGAGCTCGTGAACGGTCGCGGAATGATGGCCGGCTGAATGTGTTGGTCAGTCGAAGTGTCATGGCGGGCCAGGGAGGACGTGTACGGGAGCGTTGGCACGGGGAAGTCAAGCCTCGGGGGTGAAATCGCTCTGATTAGACTTCATCTTGTTTAACTTTTTACTTTCCTCTTTTGTACTCAGTAGCTCCAGGCGTGCCAAGGTATAGCACCATATAGAATAGTATAGCCATCTTCATGAGTGAAGCAGATTACGAGTACTAAGTTTGTAAACCGCACTACCATGCGTCTCTATTGTCTTGGGCAGACACTCGGGAGTAGTTGTTTTGGGCGAACTATCTCATGTCACGTCACCGGTTAATCTTATTATTTTGGTTGTTGACAATGGACACCTATTTATATTGGATCACTAATCGCAGCTGCAAATAAATACAGTAGTCGTAAAACAGATAGGTGTGTTTCTTTGTGTTTCTTTTGGTATCGTCATCCTGCAAGCTACCTCTTGCAGTAACAACAATAACTCAAAGCACATAAACCCGTTACACGTGTCGCAGTGTGCCAAGGAACGACACACAAACATATATAACCCTATAGACGACACATACAACTACAACAGAGCGACGTAGCAGCCCCGCCACAGTATTTCCCAAAAACTTGGGGGCGTCTTATTTTCGAGATATACCATATATGCCTACAATAATGAGTTTTCGTTAAAAATGCAGTTGTTAGGAATTTCACACAAATACTGATGTAATAGAATGTAAGTGGAAAATAAAGGTTTACCTACTTAAAAGTAGCCATTTCAAATTAAGTGCTGATTCCAGTGCATTATATGTATTTACTTTTGGTTTACGTAAGTAGTAAATTATTTTCAACATATAGACTTTATCCAATTTTTACTGTTTGATGGTTGTAAATCTCATTTCATTTACTTAACCAATAGAATAAATAAAATTCAATACTAATTATCAACATTTTTCTGACATTTTCAGTTCAGAGGAAAAAATATTTTTTCCTTTAGACTCCAGTGAAAAGGTAGGGGCTGTCTTATATTCAAAGTCGTCTTATTTTCGGGTAAGTACAGTAATATGTTCTGGAAAAAATGTATACAAGTTGAGCGACAGACTTGCACGTAATCCAAAGGGTTCTGTAATGAATTGGCTGTTTTATGTTATTGAGTTACATGTAGGCTTATATCTTTCATAATTATATGATATACACAAATTATGATTTTAAAACTGTAGTGGAGTGTTGAAATGGAGGTACATACATATTCTGAGCTACCTGGCTGGAAAACTTTGTTTCAATTTTATCCCTTGCAAGAAAGTAGAATTTATGGGTACTAACGACTGACGTATGAAAGTCTTGAAACACATGAAAAAGTAATGCATGAAAGTATAAAACTGCCTGAGGCATGCTAATTCTATCCTATGTTCCTAATATTCAGTCAATACTAGTAACAACAGATCTAAACAGTATTTTTACCTACAGTAAATGCTTTCTACTAACAATTTTTATAGTGGATTATATTTTTAACAATTTTCTTACATCTCAAATCACAAATATTTTTTGTTTCTTCTTTACGATTTGGCTTGAAAGTAGATAAATTTTCCTTCAAACTTTGTATAGATTAAACCTATCACTTTATCCACCAAAAAGTAAGTTTTGCAGTGTTTCAATACAGGCAGAACAGAACGACAGAGCAGGCTTCCTTCATCCTTAGTTCAGAAAATCAGATGCTGTGACAACCTTCTTGTGTGAGTGAAGGATAGATAGATATGTAAAGTGATTCAAAATAAATTCTGTAACCAAACTGACCACTTCTTCCAATCACTTTTTTTTTAAATATTTCGTGCTGTGCCGTATCCCCCAGCACAAGGTACAAAAGAACGGGATTGAATCCTGAGCTAACTACTGGGTCACTGAAATAAGCACCAACAAACTGTAGGGCTAACATGCATGATAATTGAGAATGCTTACAAAACAAAGGAGCACAACTCGAGGCATAACAAAATGATGCAGGCACATACAATCTTTACAAACACGATTAGGTTACAGGTAGCAGGCAGTTAGAATCACAGTCAAAGCGGTTGAGTTTAGACTTAAGTTCTCCCGACATTCCGTCAAACCGGCCCGAAACAAACTAAGCAAACTAATCAGGGTGACGTCATGCGGCTTACCGGAAGTCTACTAGTTGAAATACAGAGTGCCCAAACAAAACCATAAGGAGAATCAAACACTCACCTAAAAAAGAATATACGCACGCCGGTCAGAAGAAAGTCGAGAGAGCTGGATCAAGTAAGCACTGGCTACGCACTGGCCGGCAAACAGAAGCGAAGTCGCAAGACAGAGCCAAAGCAGTACCGGCCACAGCTGGCCACTGCAGGGGAAGGGAAAGGAAAAATAGGAGAGGGGCCGATTGATGGGAAGGAAGGACCCGAGCAAGCCCGACAACACCCTAAGAAGGCCGAAGGCAGGCACATTGCGGGGCGGACGTCACTTCAGTCCTCCGTTCATACACACGCACACATGGGTCCATCACCATTACACATTATTAGATGGCCCAGTCTCGAGTCCATCCGGGGTACTGCAAGGGCTTTAGTGGCCCCAGTACAGTGTATAATGTTACTTAAGTATACTCAGAAATTTAGCATTATAACTGTTATGTTTGGTGTTTTAAATTTACATTTTGTGATATACAAACACATGCAAAATGTATGAATTTCCTGTCCCTAACTATACAGTACTTAGTCAAACTTGTCAAAACCTCACACTCCTGTGTGTACACACTGCCACTAGATGTTTTTAGCTGTGGGTGTCTGGTGTAATGGGTGCCCTCGTCTAGTACGTCTACGTTGTTGTTGTTGTTGATGTCCCTGTTCGGTGACGCCAGAATGTAATGGGTCCGCTTCCGCTACTAGTACGTCTACGTCGCCGTGTTGTTTATGTCTAGACGTCCCTGTTCCGGGGGTCAGAATGTAGTGGGGCTGCTACTGCGTCTACGTCGCCGTGTTGTTGATGTCTAGACGATTATAATTGAG
>PNEQ01118211.1:0-10325 GCA_003012365.1 Medauroidea extradentata
GAAGTAAATAGCACAACACATAATTTAGTCATGTTAGGCTTGTTCTTATTATTATGAGAAGTATTGTAAATATTTTACCTTGTATTGTTGCCTCTCTAAAAACAGGGATGAAGCCTTCAATGAGTTCACCAGTTTTCGTAACAGCTGTTTCTCTGCAATCCTGCTCATTCTGGAATCCTCCTACACAAACAAATATATGAATTTATAATGCGGCTATGTTCAACTTATTACACCTATGTACAATGTCAAAGTAATTCCAAAAGTGTCACCTTGAAAATATTCGGAATTAGTCATCGTATTCTGGGTTTCAGTTACTTCCATTTCGTTGTTTGCACAATAGGTTGGCATATCCTGCAAATATATCGGTTGTAAACGTGGCGACATGGTTTCCAATCCGTTAACATGACCATCATCCATCAAATCTAAAAATAAATGCACATAACAAAAATATAGTTTTGTCCCTCGATGACAATTTTTCTGTGATGTAAATAATAAATAATAATCTTACTTAAAACATACTTTCTCAAACTCATTTTTAGGAGCCTGGCGCTCCTACTAATGCCATCCATTTTACACTGAATTAGAATGCACACTATGATGGAAAAACTGTTCTTCCAACGAGAGCCGACAAGAAAGACAAAACCAGGCGAGGAATCCGCGTCTGCGTAGAGTGCTAATACACGCGAAGTGGAGACGAGACGAGATAAGTCAGAATACGATAAGCTGAGAAACAGCCAAAACCCGATAACTCAGACATATAGGGTTCCAACGCTACTGCCTTGTTGCGAAATGATGCCACAGTCCAATATGTCTTACATATTGGGTTTTGCCGCAGATAAAATTCAAATAAATGAACATATTGGAATTAGTTTTCACTAAAAAAATCCGTTACTTTTTTTTATTTTCCATATCTGGTTTTGGCATCGTAAACTTCACCATATAAAGAACATATTGGCATTAAAACGTAAAATTCGATTTTTTGTGACATATTGGGTTCTGCCTTAGCACCACAGTTGTCATATTGTCACACACTGCACAAATGTCTTCTTTTTTATTCTGCTTCTCTTTCCTGTTTTCTGTTTCAGTTTTACAAAACAAAGAATTTATAGAGTTGGTGTACAGAAAGAGCTGACGAAGATTCAGTATGAATTCATATACCACATAAGACGTCTGTGTCTGTATAAACATGTGTAATCGTTGTAAATGTATAAGTTTTCTATTTATTATGTAATCCTCATGACTTGTACAATATCTTTGTACTATTGAGTATTGAAAAGATCTTACGGATGCAATAAAAGAAACAAATAAATAAGAACTATTTAAATGTTTGCTAGACGTAGCAGAAAGTAAAAATAGTTAATTTTCCTCTCGTAAGAAAAGGGACTAAATTTTAGGTGACCTCAATATGCCCGGGGTGCAGTGGGTGGAGGGGATGGAAGACATGGGTGGCATTATGCAGACACTAGCATCACAGCTAGTTAACAGGGAGCTAGTGCAGTCAGTAGGAGCACAAACTAGATGGACTGCAGATGGAGTAGGGTCAGTGCTGGATGTAGTGTTGGTCAGGCCTGGGGATATCATAGTTAATTCAATGGTAGTAGAGGGAATCAGTGATCATGATATACCTGTAGTAGAAATAAAGCTCGGAAAACCTAAAGCTGATCAATCCAAAGATAGGGTAATGTGGCAATATGGACGAGGAAACAGGAAAGGGGCGGAACACTTCCTATGGGATAAATATAAGGAGTAGGCTAAAGGGGAGAATGTGGATTGCCTGTGGGAAGAGTTTAACAAGATCATAGTAGATATGTTGGTGAGATTTGTCCCAAGGAAAAAAATAACGGCTGGGGGGGGGGGGGGTTAGACCCGCCATATTATGGGAGAGAAATTAAAAGGCTGAAAAGGAAGTGTAGGCAATTGCATGTAAGATATGGGATATAGGATATGATATAAATTGTACATGCTAGGGTATGGATGAAGCAGATAGGGAAGGAGCTAGAAACTAAGACAAAAGCGGCAAAGGATAAATTCTTGGGCAACATCATGGTTGAGGGAAAAAGCAAAGGATAGCAGAAGCTCTTCGTTTAACTGAAAAGAGTGAAAGGTGGAGAGAAAGGAATTCCAATACTTACAGGGAATGATGGCTTGATCGCAACTACTGACAAAGAAAAAGCAGAATTATTACAGGCTCAGTATTTGTCGGTGTTTGAGGGCACGGACGAATGGGGTGAGAAAGCAGATAGAGTCAAAAGGCCAAGTGGTAATCTAAGGATAAGGGAACAGGATATAGGCAAAGTAATTAAAGGCTTGCATCCCAACAAAGCAGTGGGGCCAGATGGCATAGGGAATGGGGTTCTTAAGTTTGGTGGGAGGGTGATAACAAAGTATTTAGAAGTGTGTTTTGGCAGATCGATGGAGGAGGGCAAGTTACCAAAGGGGTGGAAGGAAGGTCTGGTGGTGCCAGTTTACAAGCAAAGGGAAGATAGAGCAAGGCCTGGTAGTCACAGACCGGTGAGTCTCACTTCGAGCACGGATAAGGTAACGGAAAGGTTGGGTTAAATTTGTGGTACAGATAATGGATGAGAAGAACTGGATACAGGAATATCAGCATGGGTTCAGAAGAGGCTACTCGTGTGAGATGTAGCTGGCTGGGCTATTGGAGGATCTAGTATAATCTGTAGATGAAGGGAAGCAGGTTGAAGCCTGCTTCATAGATTTTGAGAAGGGGTTTGACACATGGAATTTTAATGAGGAAAGTAAATGAGCTGATAGATGATAGGTGGGTGGTTGAATGAATTGGTGAGTTCCTCAAGGTATGGAGCCAGAGAGTGAGAGTGGGGGACTTCTTGTCAAAAGAAGGAGCTGTAACATCATGGGTGCCACAAGGAAGTGTTCTGGGCTCATTGTTGTTTACTATGATGGTAAATTACATGGGAGTGGGAGTGGGTGGCAGGATGAGATTGTTCGCGGATGACTGTGTACTGTATTCGGAAGTAGGTGAGAAAAATAACTTGTAGGCAGACATTAATCGGGTACTAGAATAGACGTAAACCAATACATTTAAGATTAATGTCAAGAAAACAAAGTTAGTGAGATTCACTAAAAAGAAGGCAAATAGCAGGCAGACATGGAGGCAGCAGAATACAAGTACTTAGGGGTGATGTTGCAAGAAGACCTTGGGTGGTAGGGACAGGTGAAGAGAATGGTTTCTAAAGGAAGAAGGGCCCTGGGAACGCCGGGAAGAGTTCTGAACGGGGTCAGTGGTGGAGTGAAGGAGCAGGCATACACCTCAATGGTACGCCCGATGCTGGAATACGCAGCGGCAGAGTGGGATCCCTACATGGAAGGGGAAAGCTGCTAGGTGGGTGAAGGGCAGGTGTAAAAGGCAAGGGCAGGAGGGAGAGGATGAGGGTAGTTACAGACCATCAGTGATGCTGGAGAAAATGGGTTGGAGTACTTTGTGTTAGGTCTAAATGAATGACATGAGATGCCTGTTCATTAAGACTTTAATCTGTCTTTATTCATTAACTAACGAAGACGGCCATACTGTCCAAGCAACTGTTGACACTGTGGCATGCTACCAACCTTCACAATATATATATACATACACACATATATATAACATCTCCCTTAGTTAATATAAAAGTAGTTTACAATTCACTGAGAAAAGAAACAAAACAGTACCTACTATTGACATTCAAGTAGTCATTGACAAGAGGATCTCACATATGTGACAGGTTAAAACTAATATGACATTTCACAACAGCCTCATAATGTAACAATACAGACAATATTAACATACACAATGCTAATTCCCATATGTCGTATCACCTTTACATGTAACATGACAATACTAAAATACACACTAATTCCATATACAAGAGGGCAAAATTAAAATAAGTTGCACAATAACTCTTTGCTTTTTTTTAATAGGTTATGTTGAAAACTTAGCTAATGTAGTCTTTCAAATATTGAGGCCTCATAATAACCCTACTTGGCCTTAATGTGGGTAACAAGCCACCTCGCAGTGTTTGATCAGCACCACCGGCAGTCAGGTCAGAGTCATCCTCTACCAACTCTGTTTCACTGTGCTGTTTGTCTACAGTTTCCTTACCCAGTGGGTCATTATTAAAAGAACTCTTAGGACCAGCCCTCAGATGTATAGATTGTGCCATCAAGTGTTTTGAGCAAGTAAGATCGTGGTGCATCATACTTATTGAGAACTGTTGCTGGGACCCACTTATTTTCCTGCTGAACTCTGACTGACTGACCTGGAAAGAGATCAGGAAGGGACTTCGTAGTTTTATCAAAATAATACTTCTGGTGGTCCTGACGAGCTTTTAGCCTAGCTGGCACATCTGCATGAATGTGAGGTTTTAACAGGCCAGAATGAGTGGGAATTTTTGACTTCAAATGCTGATGTAGCAACATTTGAGCTGGGGATAGTCCAATTCCAGCTATTGGGGTATTTCTGTACTCAAAAAGTGCCAGCGACATGGGAATTTTACTCCCTGTTACTTTACATAGCATGCACTTAACAATGCCGACAGCCATTTAAGCTAGCCCATTCGCCTGTGGAAAATGTGGGCTGGTGGTTTGAACTTTAAAATTACAACACTCGCCAAACTGCCTGAATTCATTACTGTTGAATTGTACATTGTCTCAAATTATTATGTCTGGACTGCCAAAGGTAGCAAACACTTCTTCGAACTTCCTTACAACTTCCCCTGCTGATTTTGATCCCGAAAGTTTGACCTCCACCCCCTTTGAATAATAGTCAACAATGGCCAAGAAACTTTTACCCGCAAACTCCAGTATGTCAGTGCTAGCTGGGCCCAAGGCCTATCGGGGACAGCATGAGGCAACAGGGGCTCTTTGAAATTGGTCCTCTGGTAAGTCTGACATACTTCACAACTACTCACTACCCTTTCTATATCTTCACACATTTTTGGCCAGTATAAAACTTCCCTTGCCCTGGCTTTGCACTTACTGATACCCAAATGGTTTTCATGAATTAACTTAAGCATAGCAGGTCTTAATGCCAGAGGAACAAACAGTTTTGGCCCTACAAAAATCAATCCATCTAAGACTTCCAACAGGTGTCTGAGCTTGCAGAACAGTTTACAAGAGTCAGGCAGCAAGGTTTAATCAGCCGACCAACCTTTACACAACACATTCACAAGAACACACAGTTGGGGATCCCTGGCAGTGGCATCTCGCATCTCTTCTTTCTTGCTCTCGGACATAGGAAGATTCGTTACAAGAGAGTACACAGCAAATTGTAAGTCATCTGCTATTTCTTTAGTTTCCAAGGATGCTCGAGACAGTGTATCTGCAATGTACCTACATTTCACACCCTGGTCGGTGAACCACAGTAACAGAATATCGTAGTAACTTTAAACGGGTATTTTGAAGACGAGGTGAAAGAGAATTCAACTCCTTTTAAATAATACCTACTAGTGATTTGTGGTCACTGTGAACTGTGACTGGCCTCCCACACGTAAATTCGTGAAACCTTTCACAAGCAAACTTTACAGTTAAAAACTCTTGCTCAATGGGAGCCCACTTCTGTTCAGAACTAGTTATGCTCCTAGAAGCAAAGGCAATTGGCCTGTCATTTTGTAGAGCACAACATCCTATTCCCAGAGAGGAAGCATCAGTTTGGGTTACCTGCTCCAAATTGGGATAACAGACACCTAGGACAGGCGCACATGAGATGAGCTTCTTCAGAGCTGCAACTGCTTGCTCTTGCTCATTCGACCACTGCCAAGGCACATTGTTGTGCGTTAGAACTCTTAAAGGAGCAGAGATCTTTGCTAGATTAGGAATGAATCAACCCACATATTTTACAAGACCAAGGAACCATAACAGCTCTTTCTTATTTGTGGGCTTAGGCATGCGAAAAATTGCATCTACATGTTTGCCATCTGGTTCAATGCCTTGAGCAGAGATCACATTCCCTACATAACTTACACGAGAAAGCTGATACTGAAATTTGGACTTATTCAGTTAGATATTACACTCTCTTGCTCTACTCAACAACCTATGCACTACAGCCTCCAACTCAGCCAGCGAATTAGCCATCATAATTATATCATCAAAGTAGATTTCTACCCCCTCAATGTCACCAAAATTCTTTGCTGTTTTTCTTTGAAAAATTTCAGGCGCACAACTCAGACCATAATGAGAGGCGATTAAATTTGTACCTACCAAAGGGTGACAAAGCTCTGAGCTGACCTCGTCCAGGGGAACCTGCAAAAACCTGTTAGACAGATCACAAGTCGCATAGTATTTAAATCCACCCAATCGTGATGCAAGATCCTCTGGTGAAGGAATTGGGTGAATTTCCCTCTGAATGGCCTTGTTGAGATTTTCGGGGTCCAAGCAGATCCTTAACCCCCCACTCGGTTTCTCGACAATCACCAGATTACTGCCCCATGGAGTAGGATTAGTAACTTCGGAAATAACCCATGACCCTTCCAAAGCTATCAAAGCTAATTTTAGTCTCGTAAACAAACTGCAAGGAACTCTCCGACACGAGTTTGCGACAGGAGAAACCTTTTGATCAAGATAAATAGTCAGTGGCTTACTGGGAAATGTTCCTAAACCTTCAAATACGTCCTGGAATTCTTCCAGAATTTGGTTCTTAGTGGCTACTGTGTGCTGATCAAGTGCGCTGACACGTTGCACCAACTGCAGTTCTCGGCACGCTTCCAAGCCCAATAGACGAACAGCTTGGGCGACATCTACGACTTCAAACTCCAGCAGATGCTGTGCGTCACGGACCACACATGGCAATGACACAGACCCTAGGTGTGGTATTTCAAACTCTCCGTAGTCTTGCAGGGATGGGCCTTTCTTCTTGATGTTTTTGATGTCGATACCCATCTTCTGTAGCAACGTTAGTGGCACAGTATTCACTTGAACAGCTGTGTCAAGCTTAAATTTCACAACATTCGAACACATTGTAATGGGTTCCCACCATGACCGTTTATCAAGCAAAGTAGAGCTGCCAACTTCTGCAGTGTATAGATAATCATTGGGCTCAGAGACATCTCCACTTTGCTGTGTGTATGACTGTACACCAAGTGTAACCTCATTTGCCTGGTGTTGACCAAACTCATTTTTCTTCTTACTATGTCAGTCACTGGATGACTGATTTTTACATACTGCCGCAAAGTGATTTTTTTTTGTGGCACCGCGGACACATTTTATTTAGTGCAGGACATGTTTTTTCACGACTATGGTCATAACCACAATAGCCACACTTGCGCCTGGGTGCCTGCCTTTTAAAATTTGTTTTGTCCTGCTGTGTCGACTCAACTGCGAGCATTTCACTAGACGACTATCTGACCCACTTTGCATTGCCTTCAGCTGAACATGGCTGGCTTCAATTGACCTACATATTTCAACAGCTTTATAAAGTGTAAGTTCGTCTCTGACCTGAAGTAGTTTTTCCTGCATGGCGCCATCACTGATGCCGGCAACTAATATGTCGCGGCACAAATAACCTTCCTGCGCGCCGAATTCACACACTCGTGAGAGGTTCTTCAGATCCGTTACGAACTGTTTTACAGGCATTCCTTCTGGACGCCGAAACGTGAGAAATTGGAATCTATGGTAGAGGAGATTCTTGCGCGGCGAACAATACTTGTCAAACCTTGAGATCACAGTGTCGTAGTTCTGCGAGTCCGTTTCGGCGAGATTAAAAGAATTATAAATAAGTCTATTATATTCGATAGCATTAAGTAACAACGCAACTCGAGGAATTTCTGTGTCATCATTTATTTTCAAGACCTGTAAATATAGCTTGGATTTCTGCTTCCACTTTGACCAGTTCTGGTCCAAGTTCCCTTCAATAACAAAGATTATCCGGCTGTTTCGCGAACTTGTCCATGTTGATTATTTACGTCGACTGAACACTCAAATCTTACACATGAGCCACGGAAAACTTTAACCCCGTTCCTGACATCATGTTAGGTCTAAAAGAATAACGTGAGATGCCTGTTCCTTAAGACTTTAATCTGTCTTTCAGTGGCGATGCGTGACGTAATTTGAAAGGCAAGCTACTTATCAAATTTGCGACTACCAGGATTTTAGCGCTTAAAAAGGGAAAGAGGAGGGGTGGCTTAAAACTATAGGAGTATTTTAAACGGAAGAAAGAGATAATAAAATCTATAGCATATTCCCTGGCAACAAGCATGGCAGCCAGTTTAACAACTGACGTAACGGAAATCGTAACGGCTTGTATGGCAGCTAAGCGGTATCGCGTCAAAGATTCATTATCAGAACGCGTGAAGGCAATATGACGGGAAACCTGATACCTTAAGATAAAACCAAGGAGCCAGCCAGGGAGTGGGTCATATTTTCACGTTACTATCTACAGAATGCCGCGTTAGCGGGGGCCTGATTTAGGGGAAGGGGGAAAATCTCCCCTGGATTTAGCAGGATATGTGTATAAATTTTCTTTTATAATTTGTTATTTAAATAATACTAACGTAAACACATAAAACCGAAGTTTTATTAATAAAGTTTCTAATTTATACAGGCTTAATTAATAAAAAAGATGCAACAAGATCACTGTCAAAAAAATCATGCCCCCCCCACCAAGAAAAACCAGAAATAACGCCCCCGCGCGTTGGAAAATCACGGCTGGTGATGTGGCCGATGTTCGAGGCCACTGACTGTAAAGTTACAGCATGCGCATTAATATAAACATCACTCTCATAAAGCCTTCGTTTAATATCCTGCCATCAACACTGCTGAATGATTTTTGTATTTTTACAAAGAAAAGTTTTGGAAGCCCAGTTGCCTATAAAGCCTAAGTAATATGTACTAACTTTGCAAAATTGAATAATTTTCAAAGTTAGTTTTAGTGTTACTATGGCTTCTTTTGGCAACTGGGTTTCCAAAATGTTTTATTGTAAAAGTAACCTACTAAAAAATTACAGTCAACAATCGATCTCACAAGGATAGTTCAGATCTGGTTTTGAGAACTGAGCACAAAACACCATTGTCGACATTAATTCTGCTACATTTACAAAAATTTCGAATGAAGAGAAATTTAAAATAAGATTACAAACATGTTGACTTACGTACATTTTAGGTGTTTGCCTTCCTTCTTTGAAGAGGTCACAGCTTTGTAGAATAGTAAAAACACTGCTGGAAAGAGATTTAGCATGTAATCGACACACACAACACTTGCACCCACGTTTCCGTTTCATTCATTTTATGTATCTTGGATTTTCGTCTTGCAAGACCATTTTTAATTCCTAGTTTAGATAGCGCAGCTAATAATGGTAAATTTCAACGCACAATAACCAAATTAAATCAAATACGATAATATTCACGTGGCAGTATTACCGTGCAGCGCGGGAACTTTGCTAACATATTCGATTCGTAACTTGTAAAACCAACTGCCGGTGACCAGTGTAGCCAACTGAAATTTACAGGAAACCACTAATGGCATTGGAATATCACCAGAGATCTATCTTATCAATAGAAAAGAAAATTTTCAATTTACTAGTACCCGTTTAAACAGTCTTCGCCTTCCTGTTTATCCACGTATAAGTTACAAAACGTGACCGGTAATACATTATCTGAAATCACAGTTACTGGTAACAAAATCACTACTAAAGTGGCAGTTCTGCTAGGTTCGGCTATATTCGGATCACTTCGGCGAGAAAGCACTGCAATCGTAGCTTCTAACACAGCGTCCCATAGCCAATCCCCTACCGTGTTCCTTCCGCCCGGCCACCCCTCCAACCCCTTCATTACTCCCGAATACTATCGCGGCAACTCTATCCTCTGGAAGCGTTATTGGAAGTGCTTTTAAACAGCTTGCTTTTGTTGTTTACGAGTTATCTTCCGATTGTCAGTGTTGTAACCCGAGCGGAATTCGTAACAGATACACCTATCTGCACGATTCATAGTAAGCTTCTTACAGTAGAGACAAGGTTGTAAGAAAATATTTATTATAGCCAGAGCATTATCAGGAAGATGCCTGGGCAAGCACTGCTTGTCTTGCTTACCCTGACGAGACGCCACTGCGTGTCTTTATTCATTAACTAACGAAGACTGCCATACTGTCCAAGCAACTGTTGACACTGTGACATGCTGCCAACATTTTGACGTGTGCGCAACCGCCCACACAATTCCAGCGACCGTTCGCGGCCTTCTTATAGCGATACCAGCCAGGATGGCCAGCATCGTCGGTGGCTAGCTGAGCGTAAGGAACGCACCCTAGAGTTACCCTAAGCCAGCCAAGTCAACTGAGCAGGTTACATTAATGCGACATCCGCCCACGTGGTAGCTAACTGACCAAA
>PNEQ01118212.1:0-10325 GCA_003012365.1 Medauroidea extradentata
CCGAACGAACAAAAATACCCAGTTTTCACAAACGATTTCCTTGATATTCAATGCTATGACTACCAACTTTTATGGTACCATTTTGTTCACAAGAATTAGCACTTTTGTCCGATATGCTTAAAAGTTGAATTTTCCTATTCAGAAAGGAAGAACTAAACAGCCCAATTTTGTGTTTTGAAACATTTTTTTAAAATACTCATCATCGCGGAATATGAAATTTAAACTTATATATAAAACAAACCATCTTTATTCTCGTATGGTAAAAAAAATAAATAGTGTATCATTAATACTTTAGTTAATAAACGATTGCGAATTGTTATGTGTTTTTGAAGTTTTGAGGTAGGGTCCACAGAACCCTTAAGTGCTGGTGAGGGGTGACAAGATGTGAGTATGGAGTAGCGCTGGAATGAACGGGTACAGGAAACTGAAGAACCCAGAAAAAACCGCTGACCAACGGTATTGTTTGGTCGGGAATCAAACCCGTCTCGCCTTTGTGGGAGGCGAGCGCTCTAACCACTGCGTCGACAGTGGCCCCTTGTATCTAAGTAACTGTTGCGGCAAGGCAGGGGAGAACTCGCAGTAAAGGTCACGAAATATGGATTATATTTCCAGGTAGTACGTGACACAATGACGTCCTCAGTCAATGTATCAACCAACGAACGTAGCAACTTATACTTCAAATACCGTACCGTAAACCAGGGTTCTTTCAACCATGTGGGATAACTCTGGACGGTTTTATTAAGTTAACAGGTTAACATGGGTAACGCAAAAATTTCGTCTCACATTCGGTGTGGCTTACTACATGAAAAACTTACATTTATGCGACAACTGACTTTTTTGTTCATTCCGGCGAGGATCACAAATTTAAATACTCCGAAAACTATGAACAAATAAATATTTTCACTATCCAAATCACTCTGAAAAATCATCGCACAGATTTTTACACATTTTGGTTCCAGTAGCTACATTATCCTGTTCCCAATGCAGAAAATTGTTTCTGTCCAACTGACTCAACACAACCGAATATTATACAAGTAAATTCCTACCATTGCCCTCGCCAGGGCTATCGGGCAGCTAGGGCCCTTAAATGGGAGTGTTAAGACTATTTTACTGTATTTTTAGTTTTTGTACCATAACATTGATTCAAATTGTGTTATCAATATTTTCTCTTCGACAAAGCATAGTATATAACCCTGGAAAAACTGCATGAAATAAATAATGGAATCTTTCATTAATTTGCCACGCAGAATCTTTGCCGAGAAAGTTAACATATAATTCTCTTGGCAAAGATTTTGCGCGGCAAATTAATGAAAGATTCCACTATAATTTATGTAAAGCATGATCTTTGAAAGAAATGTGTAATGGGAGTGCATGACTGGATTCAGTTTCTTGGACGTACTGCATTGCAAATTGAATGACTGTCAAATAAAAAAAAAACTAAACAAATAAAAGAAAACCATAATATAAGCAGAGTATGCTTTAGTCAGCAAGATACATACACAAAAAGAAATTCCAAAATGGAATCGGGTCAAATAGAAACAAGGAGCAAACAGATAATAAATGAAAATAATAACAAATAAAAATAAAAAACCAAGTAACATGCGACACAACGATGAGATGAAACAAAAAACACAGCAAATATCAGACACGAATAGAAAAATACCAAAAAGACACAACAAATAGACGAGACAAAACGCAACAGAAAACAGACATATACAAAGAAGACAAACGACACAACGAAGAGACGAAACAAGACACAGTAGATTTCCAGACAGACAGTGTTACGACGTTTCGGGAACTGGAATCTGTTCTCGTCATCAGGTAGACACACAGGGTTCAGGAACACGAGTGCGACTGATCAGTAGGGGGTAGGAGAAATTGTTAAATACATTTTTACTCTATTTCAAAACGCGGTATAAGATATTTTCATTAAAATAATCATTTCACAATTTACTTTCCCGGTTGTGTTAGGCCTACATTGATATCCAGTTCTGAGCTATGTTTAATTAAGGAGGGGAGGTGTTAGACAATGTAATTGTATTTTCAGATATTGAGTCATAACATTTATTCAAATTGTATTGTAAAAATTTTCTCTTAGACAAAGCATTGAACATATTCTTAGTAAACTGCTTGACATAAATAATAATAGAATATTTCATTAATTGCAAGAGAATTATAGGTTAACTTTCAAGAATTCTCTTGCAATGATTCTGCATGACAAATAAACGAAATATTCAATTATTATTTATGGCAAGCAGTTTACCAAGAATATATCCTATGCTTTGTCGAAGAGAACATTTTGATAACACAATTTGAATAAATGTTATGACTCAATATCTGAAAATACAATAAAATTGTCAAACATCCTCCCTTAAAGTTTCATGACTCTAGCTTATCAGGAAGTTAGCTCAAAACGTGATGAATCGCTTGCAAAAAAAAAAAGCGAGTTTATAAAAAACGTGGTAAAAATGTTAGGATAAGTTATTCTTTATTACTATTGCCTCCGAGAAAAACATACTCTAGGGGACTCGACAATGTAGTTTACTTTACTGCAAATAATGTTACGAACCCTTTCTATCCGGAGAAATTGCTTTACGAAGTTCACTTTCGAAAACAGTCTTAAATAAATCCGCGTCAGACCACTCAAGGGTATTGCAACATATATTCCACCAGTAAAATAAACTTTACTTTAAGATCCTGTACTGTACTTGAGCGCCACCACAAAATAATATCTCAAACCATTCACCGCTTTTTGCATAGATACGAAGGGCCATTTGGTATGTGCTCAAGTGTCACACTTAGCGCTTCGGCTCATGAACTCCAAATAGTTTCAGAGCGCTTAAATTTTTCAATTCCCATCTTTACCGAAACGACTATAGTTTTGTCTGATTTTTTTTTTTCGGTACTAATTAAAAGGCCATATTGAAATTATTTTCCTGATCGCCTGACATTGCACAAGTTTTCGTAAATCGTCTAAAAATTTAAGGACTGAAAAATCTCAGTCAAGAACACGTACACAGCAAGGGTTGAGCCAGGGGGGGGGGGTTATAACCACCCTCGCCATTACCCACAAAAAGGAAAAAAAAATGTGTTAAAATGAAATTAAAAATTTGCTGGGAGGGATGACGACACCGGACCCTCCTACTTTAAAGGGGCAGTCAGTGTTCATTATGTATATATTTTTTTCAGATCCTCCTCCCCTTATACAGAAATCTTGGCTGCGCCACAGGTACAAGGTTATAAGAATTTTTCACGCGCGGGGACAGAAATATATTTAAACGAAAACTGCATAGTTACGTTATGCGACAGAAGGAAAATATGTTCAACAAAATAAAAGCATGTAGATGACAGAATTTAGTCAAACTCCGAAAATACAGCATCAACTACCGAACATCTCATTTAGTTGGAAAATGTGTTTATGATCAAGAAAATGTATTTTAATAGAAAATTGACAAAGCTTCGAATACTCTTCCTAACCGTTAATATTTGAAATACAGAAACTCAAGGATTTTATTCGCGTAGTCTATAATGTTTTTAAAACATACTTTATAAAAAAAATTGTGTGTGTTTACAAGACATTATTACGCCAAATGTCAATACTTCATTTAAGCTTATAACTGCGCACATTCTCTTTATGATAAATATAAGTAATTTTAATAAAATATTACGTAAATAGAAAACATCTAACTTTCCACTACGACATTAGTAGGATATAGATGCGGAAACCGAAGCACTAGCCAATTTCTTATAGCTGAGCCAACATTATTCCCAAAATAACACTAAACGCAATAAAAATAAATAAAAAAGCTAAATTTTCTTAAAACTCAACTTTTTCTAATGTCCTTAATTTCGTGAAATTTTCATAAAATATCTTTATGTTTTATTGATGGCACTAATTGAAGTTCAGAAATGAGCGATGTTGAAATTTACACAAAAATTGGGGTAATTATATTGGATCTGACGAGATTTTGTGGCGTTTTCATGGGAATTCCTGAACACTAATTATGTGCCCGATTCCGCCTGTAAAATATACTGAAATTTACTTCTATATTTGAGGAGCAAACTTTCAAAACCAGACATGTCCACCTTATCTAGCTGTAGAAAAAAGTGAATAAACATTATATTTTATATCATTAACTGGAAATAAACATACCCACTTCAATAAGACATGTGTTTTTTATGGAGTCTTGAGTTCATACTCGTATGTAACACATCTTATTTATTTAGGAAGGGCTGGACATGTCTGGTTTTGAATGTTTGCTCCTCATTTTTGTATTTAGTAAGAAATTACGTGCAAGTGGTTATTTTGCGAATCTCTAATTACAGTGCGCTGAAAAAGACAATAGGCCTACACAATTAAGTTTAAAATCACCCAAATTATATTTCAAATAAAGGTACAAAAATCATCCAGTCACAATTTCACAAGTAAGCCAACCAAAATGCCCCAAAACCTACCACAAATATGCTGGTGTGCAGATAGTACTTCGGTTTCACATGATATATTTATTTAAGTACAGTAATCACACTTTACACTCGCCATTATGTTGAAATCCTAAACCTTAGCGGAGTAGAGGACTTGGCGGTTAGAAGCGAGGATATAGAAAAAACAAACTTACATGAGTGAAGCCCTGAAACCAACGCATTACAAAGGGTGTTTGGTTTCGCAACTATTACCGACCGTTGTTGCGTCACTCGACACCGAACTAATTACAAGAAGTAAGCTCGGGAGCATCAGTGTTCTCTTCAGAGCCGCCAGGTCGTAATCAAACCACGCTACATGATACAACATTCTACGTAATTATATAGGCTTTAACAGCTTTGCCTGCCCCAAGCCTAGCCGGGCGAGAGCACGGAAATGGAATTACATGTTAAATTATATTATGGTTGCCTCAGTACCTGTCGAACATAAACATGTGCCACCACTGCTTTTTTTTTTTTTTGTTCATCTTGGTGCAACCCGTATATTGCTAGAGGATATTTTAGGCCGATTTTAAACGAGTACCATGTAAATTGTGAGCAAACAAATATTTTCATACAAAAAAAGGACTCTTACTTTTTCCCGCACATGTTAATTCATTTAGCAACATCGATGGCCCAGTTAAAAAGGGAACCAACTATAAAAAAAAATTGCATTTTTTTAGTTTGGCTCATCAACACACATGGCATGACAGAAGTACAGTCTACTCAGATGAAAAGAAAAACAATACGTAAACTCCCTTGTTTTAATAACGAGGCACTTCTATTCTGATTGCCAGTGAAGAGCTAGAAATTAAATTTCTTGTATTGTAAAGTGTTATAATTTCAGCAAATACAGATTATAAACAATTTAAACTCCTTGAACAGTTGCTTCTGTACTTTTCCTTCAAACTAACACCAACCAAATATGTCAATTAACATATTTTTCGGCGAAACGGAAATCTTTAGATATGGATTTTACTCAAAACTCGAAATTTCTAGTTGTTTCCTTTTTGAACTAGGCCATCGATCTTTTCTCCTCAATGCTCAAAATGTTTTTTTGCCCAAGAGGGATATCGTGAAAGGTGACATACACACGTACCTAATGTAATATAACATGTAAAAGCCTAGCCTTAACACAACAAAAGCGTTTTCTTTACAGCAAAGAAAGACTTTTATTATGATATTTAGCTTATGGTAAAGATATTTTGCCTTACCGGAAGAAAAACTGAAAAAAATTGTGATAGGTGTTACTAAATTTTTTTTCTTTGAAAATTTTTCTTTGGAAATAATATCTGTTTCTTTGTTGCAGGGACAATAATCTTTTTCAACATAAATATTGTGCTGAAAATACTACAATTACTACAGCTAACTTCAACATACATATTTCCAATGATAAACTACTAAACAGTACCTAACACAATTTTTCTTTCTGTCGGTGTAACCTTTAAACAAAATTTTTCTTTGCTGCTAAGTTACTTTGCAGTGGCACACATTCAAGGCCAAGCCTGGTAGTTTTACAGATATAACAATATTTTTTAAAAGCAAGATAATGACCATATCGAAGAATCCCTATTTTTTTTTGTTACAAATAACCTATACGATAATTTGTACCTAATTTTTGCGGTAGCAAAAAAACTCATCAGTATTCCAGATTTATGCACCTAAATTAGCACCAATTCTGTCACCTATGAAAATAAACCAAAATTAAGCAAAATAATTTTCTGTGAACGAACAGTAGGTATACTTCACTTTGCAAAACGCCTACATGGAATTGTGCACCGTATGGGTGTTCGTAGTATTTTAACGGTTTTATTAATTTTTATGTATGTACGAGATCTTGTATTCTTTATAGGTACATATTGAAACACTTTTTTACGGTAATGAAAATTGTCTAGCTGTCAACAGTTTTGTACAGTGGCCGGTCAAAGCCCAAATTTGCATAAAACTGTTTTATAGGAGAAAGGAAAACTAACTGACTTACAGAAATGAAATAATTCAGAATGAAGAAAAATGTTACGGGCTACGTTAAGGCATATACAAAAACAGTATTAAATATATTTTATATTTAAAAAAATATTTAAATTAACATTAAAATTTGCCAATATTCAGTATTTTTTTTTTAAAAATACAAAAATCCCAAAATGGGTTTTTTATACATGTCTAGACGTAGTGCGTGCCGCTGTTGTTCACTGCGTATTACTTCATTTCTGCAAGCCAGTTGGTTTTCCGTTCCTGTATAAAACAGTTTTTAGCAAATCTACGTTTCCACACGCCATTACATAAAAACTATGAAATCTAGAGAAATTTCATTACTGTAAAAAATAGTCACGATACACGTATATTAAACAAAGAATATCTGGTACTAGTATAAAAGTGTTAAAACCATTACAAATTTGCGTGAACGTCCCCCTTAAGAAAGTTGTGAATTTTTTGCACTAACGCGAAAAAAAAATTTAATGACCTTAAATAAAATTTTTCCTTTCAGCAACGAAACTTCTGTTGTGGACAAAAAAGTGTTTTTAGAGTGTACGCTCATCAGGGTGTTGGGGTGAACAGCCCTTAACAACGCCGTATTAAACACTGTAGTGTCGCAATAACAAACTTCAACTAGTGGGAAGTATACCCAACTACTCTTCTCCACTATTCACGCGACTGGGTCCCGAGTGTCATATGTAAGATACTCACGCAGATGGATACAAACGACGTGTTCATGTAACGGTTTCTGCTGTTCATCCCAGTTTCGTGAATGCAGCGTAGGAGACTGCAATTGACGGGCAGAACTATGCACAAACGTTTCAAAGAGATTAACAGGTAAGAACGTGTGCATTTATACATACATAGCTCTTATATTCGTGCTTTTTCTTTGAGTTTCATGACAAACGCGCATCCAAAGCTAAAAAAACAGTATCTTCAAACTAAGCGACAAGTAATACGGCCAGATTATACAGTTTGTTAGAAAACTCATCCGAATTATGTCGGAAGATAACCACGAATCCTTGTGGAAAACTGACACATAGTGACACCTGCGCGAGCTCAAAAAATAAACTAACAAAACAACCACAAGCATTACGGCAATACAATAAAAATCATATAATAATTTTTCTTATTGACGAAGCATAAATAGTAATTCTGTTATTTGTGTCCGAATATTTTTACAAGTGCTGTCAGTTGGAGTAGGCCCTAGCAATGGCCCAAGAAAAAATATAAATAAAACCTAAACCATTTTAAAACAACTGAATATGATATAAAGAATATCCAGAAAAAAAATGCATAATAAGCATACGACGCGAATTTCCTAAAATGCTAATGCACCTAATTTATTTATAAACAGACTTCTAAACACCAATTTCCATATTTCTAACGTTAAAACAGACGAACTTCAATACAAACTTTCATCCTTAACCGCCTTAGGGGATGCATTTTCGGAGATTCTTTCTTAGTTCTCACCTACGTTATATATTTAAGGCTCAATTGCTTTTAATTTTTTTGAAATTCTGAGAAGGAAAATGTTAAATCGGTGACTGTACTGCAAAGTCTATTTGCTTTGCGCTACATTACAAGCACGTAACTGAGCTGGTAATGTATGATTACGTCACAACCAGTAAGGCAAATTATGAATATAAACATGTTTGTTCTATTTATCGTGGCGAAGTTATACGTCAAAACCTAAATCTCCACGTATGTACTGTTGCGAAAGGTAAACAAATTTTGCGGTGTAATCACATAGAAAATTATTCAATATGGAGGCTAAAACCAAGCCTTAAGTTAAGGTTAATTCTACTACAGGTTATAAAGAAAACGTGTTTTCTTACGAGAGAGTTCGGCACAGGGAAAATATCTGCCGCTATCGCTAAGTGACCAGATAAATCACGAGACCGTAGTGACATTAATATAAATAGAATTGAAAATGACACAAATCATTCAATTTTATTTTAAATAGTGCTCAAACCAATTTTGGTTTTCAAATAATCGACTCAATGTAACTTAAAATTCACGAAAGCTCTGTGGTTGGTAAGCTTGAACCCATTATCGATACCAGCATTCAAGTAGCAGAAATTTTTCTTTCTAGCCTGTAGTAGAATTAACCTTATTTTAGTATACTATAGTCTGTCTCATATAAGAATTCCACTTTTTGACAGTTGTGTTTGGATTTGTTTTTTGAGTTGTTTCCATGAAATAAGCAGTGTTTTTGTCTGCCACAAGTAACTTTTGCACAAACACACTTAGCTGGGTCTCAAACTGTGCAATTTATCAAAATTAAAAGTAATTTCCTGCAGAAATTGGTATACATGACAGCCTTAAAAACTGTAAAAAAAAAATGGAACTCTTTCATGAGACAGACTATACAGTGGTCAACACCACGCCAATCTCCTGGGATAAAAATACGTTCTGTAAATTCCATCACTTCGCGGCATCTACAGCTATGCATATTCAATGGTACACACTGTTTCGTGCAACTTAAATAAATATCGACACATTTAAATGAACTTACTATTTACACGGTGCAATTTAATTGCAATACAGTGTGTACGCAGTACATGCTGTCAAACGGACATCTTAAATTCATTTCAAAATCAAATATGTCTACTGACATTTCATCCACCAAGTATCGGATGCCGCCCCTAGTTAAATGTGTTATATTTTATCAGTTTCTATTTTCCAGAGTCACGTGGATAATAAACGCAGTGGACACACATCGCCACTTACAGTTAACTAGCTACCGGTGTCGCTAGCAACTTCGTTCGCTTGGTTTTTCAGTTTAATGCTTCTTTGAGTCGTGCAAAATTTCAGTCTACGTACTACAATTTATCTCAAGTAATTCGTAAAAATACGTATTTATATTGCCAATATCTTGAAAATAATATAAAAATAAATATATAAAAAATAACCATTTTCAAAGAAAAAAAAACCTTTTTAAAACTTACTGATAGAAACTTTTCGGCACTTCAAGTTTCATATGAATAGCAGTATGAAAACATAGTGTTAAAAGGGATGAATTACGGTGAAAACATTATTTTTTTTAGTTCACCAAACAAAAAAAAATGTTAAAAAGGTAATGAAAATTCTAAAACTAAAATAAATGCTAAACATATATACACATATATAATATACACACACATACATATACACATACACACGCCAACACACCTATATAATAATAAATAAATACACATAAAAGTTGCAGTGAAATATGGCTGGTATTAAGAAAGTGGTCGGTTTAGCGTGACCGGCGTATACAACACGTCACGTAAGTTCCCCCAGAAGTGTTGAAATACAGTGAAGTAATGTAAACAAGAGTATAGCAGGGAGGCGGGGGTGGAGAGCAGAGTATATAGGCAGTCTGCGAGGAAATTATGATGGTAGCGAGGTAGGGTTGTGGGGGTGGTGTAAACAGCAAGTGGCGGATGAATATCGCAGTCAGGCTGGCAGGCGGGGTGGAGGGTGGAGAGAGGACATATCCGCCTGGCAACTGCAGGTTCACACTCTGGATCGATACTAGAGCGACGGGTAAAACTGCAAGGCCACAGCTGCCAGTGACGTCACTGGCCACGTTGTGTTGTTGCCTCTAACACCCTTCATACGGTAATAATGAAGTCAATTAAACATTTGAAAAAAAAAATACGCACACATCAATGACCAAGAACAACGCAACAAATGATAAAAGTATTGTTGCGTGCCATGTTCCTGGAGGCCAGTGGTCGGCGGCTGTTTCGTAACACCTTGAGGGCTGGCCGATGACTCAAAGCCCGGGTGGCTCATAGTGGAAAACCCGCCTATACTACGTCATAGATACCTGTCCCAACTGCGTCTTAACCCTTCGAGGGCGGCGGACGTGACTACTAGCACATCCGAAACATGATGAAATA
>PNEQ01118213.1:0-10325 GCA_003012365.1 Medauroidea extradentata
AGTGCACAGAAGTTCATTGTGAGGTTCCACTGCAAGATTTACTTGATCATACGCTGATACGAATATTACAGACACTGGATATCCAACTTGAAGGTGAATTTACTTTGCTTTGTAAGTGGGGATTTGATGGATCGTCTGGACAATCTCCATATAAGCAGGGTTGGGAGGTGAATACGGAAGCTAGTGACGAAAGTGTTTTCCTCAGTTCTTTAGTGCCTCTAATTTTGAAAGGAAAAGATGGTAATGTGTGGGAAAATTCTCGACCGAGTTCCACACGATTTTGTCGGCCCATACGGCTCCAGTTTGTTAAAGAGTCCAAAAAAGTATAAAAGAAGAACAGGATCATATCCAAAATCAAATAAACAATTTATACCAAATCAAGAGAGAAGGTTTAAAAATAACATATCATTTGCTACTGACAATGATTGATGGTAAAGCTGTCTGTGCTTTGACCGACACCTCTACATTGCAGTGTCCGATTTGTAAGCAGACTGCAAAAGGATCTTCTTCATGGACAGTTTCAAAGCCAGTACAAGAAGAAGCTCTTAAATATGGGATATCTCCACTGCATGCCTATATCAGATTTTTCGAATTTATATTATTGATTTCGTACAGATTAGGTAAGTACTTCTACTCAAATTGAATTAAAATGTAGCGTATTATGGCTATTTATAAGTGCATTATTCTGACGATTATTTTTTACAGGTTCTAAATCAAAGAGGCATGGTGATAAAAATGATCCTGAAGTCCAACAGCACAAGGAAGTTGTGTTACACAACTTAAAGAAATTGATGCACATTAATCCCGATCGACCAAGACAAGGATTTGGCTCCACCACTGATGGAAACTCTGCAAGAAGGTTTTTTCGTAATCCAGCTACAGCATCCAAAGCAACAGGAGTTGACCAGGAATTGATAAAAAATGTTTTCTGTCATATTGTTGGTTTTAACCAGTTATCACAAAGTCAGTATCGACAAGTTTGAGCTATACTGTAAAAAAACTTTGCTGCATTACAAGAGACTGTACAGTTGGTATGAACTAACGCCGACTTTGCATAAGGTGTTACAGCATAGTGCATTAATTATGAAGAATTGTCTTCTGCCAATAGGCCAGTTGTCAGAGGAAGCACAGGAAGCAAGAAATAAAGATGTTGGAAATTACCGTGAGTTTTTCTGCAGGAAGTCGAGTAGAAGTTTAAATACTAATGATTTGTTTTGTCGCCTTCTACTAACATCAGATCCGGTCATTTCATCCGCACGTAAATTACCGGTAAACAATGTCCGAGAACTTGCCGCTGAAATAAGAAGGGACTTAAACGCTTAGTTTCGAACAAGCTGAAGTTGAAAGTGAATATGATGAAGAAATCGACCCGGTCGACAGCAGTGAAAACTCATCGTCTGGTACAGACATTTGAATTAGTGTGTGTATTTTTATATATAACTTAATTTTTGCATCATTACTGTAACTCTTAAAAGTGAAATTTGCCAGTTTATATGATGCAGTTCTTTCCAGAAGACTTACGTATGGTTAGCTAGCCATAATGTTTGTGCAAATACGTTTCATATTCTTTTATTTAACTGCGTGTATAATAATGGTAACTTGTAAAGTAGAAGTTGCCAGTTAATATAATCATAATCATTTCCTGGAATATAGCTGGATGATTCATCGCCTGGTTCACGTTTTTTATTTATTGTATAGAAATTTCTAGTTTTCTATTATTTGAATATTTCAACTATTATAATTTTACAAATGGAACATTCATATGTATCAATATATATTCAGAAGTTGTAGAGGAAAATGTTTAAAAGTCTTACTATTCTCTTTTAATAAATATTGTTAAAATTGTGTAAAAATTTAATAGGACCAATTTGTGAGATCACAAGTTAATAGTGTTTATATAAATATGTACATAACAGTATATTTTTAGTATGTATAATGCAAGAAGCAATAAATAATTTTTATAAAGGTGTAGTTATAAAACAATATATTACCAAACATTTTGGACCCTATTGATGAAATCTTGCGGTTAACATTAAATAACCGGCAAATCTGAAGGGTTTACTGAAGAATTTGAATGAGTTTTAATAGTTACTTCTTACGTTACATATACGTAGTATTTTTAATGAAGGTGTGAAAAATCTGCGTAAATTATAAAAACTTATATTTAACTCCTCCCTCCCTTCTTCTTATTTCGCCTGCCGTTAAGGAAATATCTCAAATTTGCGAAGTGAATTGATTTTTACTTAAGTTAAGTGTAAGTGCCGCAAATATGAATGCATGCAGTAGTTATTGTCATTGGGAAAGCCATGAAGGATTTTTGGCCACATAAAGAGCGTATCCAGCCCACTGTGCGCCGGTGCTTAGAGATACTGGTAAATCGCGGGAATAGTTTATTGTTTCTTAGGCTCCAACATGCTATGTATAACATTGAAGGTGTTGCACCTATATTGGCTATTGTTTATATGAAGCACTGTGTCCCTCTTCAACAGACCCAAATAGAACTGTACAGTTTGTGTGATTTGCCAGGAAACTCTTCACACATGCCACGATTGAGATACTACAGTTTATTGGAGAATATGTTAAATATTTTCGCGATTTTCCAGTGTCTCTACTGATACTGTAATCGTGTGTATATAGGACTCTAAGTCTAGTCTATTACCAAATAATATCGCGAATTTTGCAGGTCCCTAGGCATAACTCAAAGTCACGTCACGAGTGAGGTAAACAGGGTAGGTAACAACTCATTCGGGGGAGTCAGAAAAGGGAAGAAGATTGATCGTGCCTGTAATCACGAACCTACCCAGCAATTTAATGAAGCGATTTTGTAAAACCAATATCTACGTGAATATGAAGACGAAGGTGCCAATGCTTCAGAAGTTACTGCGTCATATAAAAGTGGTATGTTATCCAAACGACTAAAAACTTAATTTATGTGTGAAGTATGTTGAAATCACGCATACATTACCTAATATATAGACAATGTTAAAAAACTGCTTTCACCTGCAACAATCTATAAAATTCCTCTACGTTCAGTATGCAACTGTTGCATTCCACCGTTTTATTTTGCCTTTATGATAATGATGTTAATTTTTCCTTCCAACATTTACTCTAATACTGGGTAAAGATTGTGCGTCTGGAATCTTGTTGAGTAGAGTAAGAGAACCCACAGAAAAGAGAGATGAGAAAACCGAAGCAGCTTTCACCCAAGTGGAATAAAAGAGCATCAGGAGCATCTGTCCAAGAACCACTCTTATTCCTCTACTCCAGTCCTCCGTAGACTCGTAAGAAACGTTGCTCTGATAAAATAATCACACCACTAAAAACGGAACACACTATCCAGTCCACGTGTTTGTTTTTGAACGCAGACCTTGCCACGAATTCATGACATTTACGTTTCCAGCAAGTGCTGTTGCCACGATTTTAGAACACCGCCCAAGGCTAACAGTGGAAAAAAACTGAATGTCGGAAATCTTAAAATTATTTCGAACAAGCCTTATATCAAGGTCTTAATAGAGTGTTTAAGTTGCGTGCATACAAACAATTGCTGATCTCTGGTAAAAAAAAATTTTCCGAAACAGTTATAATAATTCTGTGGTTTATGACGGGCAAAGAAGAGAGACAGAAGTATGGCTGCCTTCCATAATATTGATTCCAAAAATGGTCCACTTTCAAGCAAATAAAAAAATATGTTCGGTACATTCAAACCGTCAACAGAGCAAAAGTATCTGGTCAGACCTGCGAAAACTCCTCACTCTGTCCTTCTCCCACTTATATAAAGAACGCACTGCAAGCTCCCGCAGTAATGTTTGCCCACTTCATTCAATGCAGGTTCAAATCGGATTAGTACGCGTTCAGAACGCTCTGGTCCTCGTTGGGTGAAATAAATCCGGATCTTGGTTTGCTCGTAAATACTATACCGAAGTGTTTAAGCGGATTCATGGTATAACGGCTCTTTGTCCTCTCACGTTGGCGTCACTGTTGCATTCCTAAGTTTCGAAAACAGTTCGTTTCACAGTTGAGAGCACAGAGCCTATTTATTTACATCTGTTTAGGAACATAATGGTTTACTGAAGTGGTTTTAATCATTTTTAAAGATACTGGCTACGTAGTTTACGTATCACAGTATTGAGCTAAATTACATTTGTAAACCTAATGAACCTTTTGTTACAAAATATAATAAACAACTGCATAGTCTACACAGTACACATTCAGGAAGTAAAAGTTAATATAGAGCAAGCTATTTACACAATTAAAATGAACGTTTAAAGCCAATTGTCACAATTTGGTATTACATTATTTTACCGGATATTGTTTTTCCTGTCATTACTTATTGAAGAGCTCTAAGAAATTATATTGTTAGGCCTGTGTAGCTTATGAATTATAGTGGCGTCTTTAGAAACTTGCACGAATTTACATGAAAACCACTGGTAACGTTTTGTGCAATGCCTAATGGGTGTGTGTGAATATGCCAAACATATTTCAACAAGTTCGCTTACCGTGACGCATCACGTAGCGTGTTAGCGGTTATTAAGCTACAAACAGTTTAATCATGTTTACTTTTTTTCCGCGATTAGATGTTAAGTTTCGGTTTTAAACTGTGTATTTATGAATATAAACGTCGGAAAAAGAGGAATGTCTAACTACAGTCTGCAATTAAATAAACATTAATGCTCTTTAGAAATCAGCCGTAATGCCCCGATAGCATATCCTTCGCGTCGATCTTACATTTAACTGATGTACTTTTTCCTTGTACAAGCTTCTAAGGTACTTGTAGGAGAGTTCTTAGTAATTTACTATAAAATGATCACTTGCATCCAGACGTGAAGCCAAATTCTTGAAAGATTTCGATAAATTCTTCCAAATTGAGTTTCGTCAACTCTTTCACAGCAAAATATACTTAAGGTAGGTATCATGGAAAACTAAAGACAGGATGGTCAAACTTGGCATCGACCTAGGGTCGTTCCAAATGCGAGTCCATGGTTTTCCAACAGCTCGGTACGTCAGTTAAAGCAGCTGCAATCAATGTTCTTAAAATGCATTGCAGTGTGTTGGTAAATACATTCTTCACCTAACTATTCCCCAAGCGCGCATTATGTTATTTGCGATAACATAAAACGCAGTTTAGGCGACTGATGTACGTCACTGTCAAGACATCACACAAGTATGGAGATTCGGATGGCATAAAAACATCAAGAGCGAATTGGGGACGGGGTACATGACCTTAAGTTATATTAAAATTTTCCTTCTTTCCTTCGCAATTTTATATTTTACCTATTAAAAAAGGTAAGATTTCTCCGTGATTTTAATAATAATTTCCCTATCTATTTCCACATTTCCCAATTTATAAAAAAAACCTCCGAAGTTATCTTACTCAGTTCACCAAATGCGCCTGCCTCATCAACTTTCCTAAGGAACCTTTTTTTACATGAAAATTCAGAGTATTTCTTAAATTTCCTTTTATTTTGCGATAAGAGAATATTATTTCGTAAGAAAAGAACAATGTCATAATTTCTTTAATTTTGTATCGTTTAAACGTCGGAGCATAAATTCGATATCAATGTCGAGGTAAAATCAAAGTTATAATAATTAACCATTTTTAATTCTTCGAGGTCCAGAGCATTCTGGAGTTCAATATTGATGGATTAACTAAAAAACATAAAAAAACTTTCCTTCGTTCTTTTATGTAGACATTAAGTAAATAAAAAACACATACTTGCTTTCCGAGTTCACTGGGTCAAAAAAAAAAAATATTGGTAAATAATCTGATGACGACAGAAAGATATAAACAAATAAGTTACGATTTTCCCGAAAACCCTGCTAAAATGGTGCACAGACATACACTTTTGATTATTATTCAAAGAGTGGTAGATTATTTTTAATGTACATTATTTATATATTACTATGAGGGTAGCACACGTCCGTGAGAAGAATCGTAATAGGAATTAGGGTATGACTCAGGACACTATTCGGGATAGTAATTGAATTTTTGAGGTTTGATTGACAGGTCTGTTCGTGAAGTTTAGTTAAGCTGCTGCTGCTGCTGCAATGGATTAATCGCCGCTATTTGTATGTTGCAATAGTATTTTAAAAAATACTGACTCCTGCAAAGAATGACGAAGAAAGTAAGAATTGACATCGAATATGAAGACTGGCGACGAAGTGAGGTTTTATCAGGAAAGTGAGGACTGAGGCCTAAAAATTGGGTCTACATGTAAGGTACACTATTTAGATCTCTCGACGATGTCTAGTATGGAATCATACCGGTATGATCTAATTGTGCAATTCAAAGAGGTGACTGAAGAGGATTTTCCTGCCGTCATATATTTAGGAATGACACAGTAGCTTATATAAGGGGAGAATTCCGTTAATATTTAAACGAAGCGATTCAAAAATTTTAAGACAAATTAATGGCGAAGAATTTTCTGCAATACAAAACTACAAAGTTTATCAGCTAATATAGATGTGTAGAGTTTGGTTCGCAGTGGGTATGATGTCTATCTGGTTGGCTCGATGGTTGACATAGCCAATGCGATTGAGTTTTATATGGTGAATTATATGAAGTATGATTGTTGTGATGCTATAATGCGATTATATATTACTTATATCTGCGCACGAGTTGAGAGTGATTATTATTTACTGAAACTTTTAGATGGTAAGTATAACTTAAGACTGTTTTGTCATCTTAAGTCAAACACAAGAAAAACATATTCTAAAAGAACAGAATTATAAGTAGAAAAAAGATCTACGCACAGAAAAAAATACTGAAGTTTGAAAGCAAGTAAATTCACGTAATATAAAATAAAAGCGGAAAATAAATAAAATTTAAGCATGTATATATTTCATACAATGACTGGCATCAGGATGGTTGATAAAGTTGTTTTACCAAGACCGTTTGAAGTTTCTGAAGCCAAGACTTTATGCAAATTTAGGAGGCAGTTTATTTTCACGATAGTTTTAGAAAAAATAGAAACTTTGGCGGTTTTGGAGGGAAAAAGAGGAACTTCAAAATTGAAAAGATAAATTTCAAGGTGGTAGCCTTGCTTAAGGTACCACTCAAATCCCACTACTCACGCATGAGTATCTGTGTCCTGCAACCATAGCAAAAAACGGCTCTTTCATACCGCAGTCAAAATGTACAAGCAAACGATATGCGAAACTCAAGCAGTATACTGAACTTTTGTACAGGCTTCAACCAACTAACTTTCATGGTCACCGCTCAGCCCCGTAGTTTACGTCTGAAAGCTTGCCCACAAGTTTAGTTCTTGCCGCATGGCAAAGATGAGCATGTCAGTGTATCACCTGGTGTCAGCTCACAAAAAATTAAGTTTAACGGTATGTAGGCACCATAGAATTCAAAATATGAAGTATCGTTTTTGACAGTATAGAAAACTTTAGAGGTGTATGAACACTGTGCCGCAAACAGCGCCTTTTTATTTTTTGCCGTTTTCGAAATGTAAGCAATCAAATTAACAATGCTAATTTTTGAACAACTTGTGTGCAAGTTATCTGCAATTTGTCGCGTTTGAGAGAAATATGAAGTAATTATTCCTCGGGCTTGTAAGCCAAATCCAAATAAATGAAGCTGAGACGGTTACAATAATGAATAATTTACTCTTTTCGTTGTTTTTCCACGAGCCTTGTTTCAACTTCTGAAATTAATTCTGGAAAGTCCTGGAAAACACGCAACAGAAAATAATATGGTTCCAGATAACAATTCTGGTATTATACATGCCAATGAAAATAGTAAACGCTTAAGTTACACTGCCAGCAATGCTAGAAATCTACGTAAATAGGCCATCCTATCTACGCTTGAATGTCTTGCAGAGAGTTGCAATGAATAATTTTTTGAAGGAACTACTTAACGTACAATACATTTTAATATGTACGAAAAGAAAGGGGCCGCGGTGGGCGCAATAGCTAGAGCACTCGCCTCCCACAAAGGCGATCCGGGTTTGATTGCCGGTAGAGTCGGCTCCCGGATTTTCGCATGCTGGACGATGCCGCTGGTCGGCGGGTTTTCTCGGGGATCTCCCGTTTCCCTCCCCCATTAATTCCGGCGCTGCTCCATGCATCTTGTCACCCCTCATCAGCGCTAAAGAAATATATGTTAAGTGCTGACCAAAATCTCTTCACTTCAAAGAAAAGAACACCCACTTCAACCTATGCTGCTATTAATATTAAAAATACAGAACATTGATTTGAAACACTGGTTTCGGTTCCCTCAAAATTACTTTAAAAACGACATTTATAGTATCTGGCAAAGAGCCAAACATATTCCGAAAACCCACAGACAGGATAATGCCTTGGGCTTTCAACAAATGCAAATGTTTCTTGTACTGCATACTAGTATACGAGTTGATAGAATGTGGTAATGATAAAACGTTACGTACGCCGGCCAGCGGCACCCTTAGCTCTTACTGTATCGATTATTTTAACCGCTACATTAAAATACATACTACCTAGGGAGTCCCCTTACGACAAAAAACAAGTAGTCATTGGGCTACCGTTAGATATGACGATTACAATATCATGTATTTATACAGAATAAAAACAATCGAGCAAAGGCTTGTAAGCTACCACATCTTCTCTAACTAAAGAAGTGGTAAACAATACCAAATCGTTAAACGGTACATTTGGAAACCGTCACATTATATTTGTCACTCACTCACTTTCAAAAGTCCTTAAAAAATTCTGACCGATCCAAGCCGCACCACCAAAACTGTATGATAATGTCAATAGCATGTATGTCACATAGCCGCCCTGGACACGCCATACACACGTGACACACGCAGTGCAACGAGCTGTCATGGGTTCAATTGCCAGCCCGGCCATCGTGAATTAGATTGATTTTCAACAGTTTTCCTAGATCACTCCCGACAAGTAACGGAATAATTCCGAAACACAGGCAATGGTAGCTTCCCTTGCTGCTGATAATTCTCTGAGCCAGTAATTACGTGTATAATAACCCATGATGTAGGTGGCGCGATGGTTCTTCCACACTAACGTACCGATAATGGTTATTTAAGCCACAGCAAGATAAACCATCCTTATTACTAGTCACGATCAAGCGCATTGCTGGCTTTCTGCCCGTTGCAACGCTACGCACTATCCACATCTTTCCTGTACAGGATCTCCTGTATTTTCGCACATTAACAAACCGTTTTTCCTAGCTGTCATTGTCAACGTGATGAATATTACCTAAGCGTATACAAGCTATATTGGTTACAACTCCACTGCTAAAATTCGTACATTCAGGTCCGTCATTTTAATTTTCCTAAAATTTTTTTCGAGGTTCAAGCGTTTGCAAACATCACACAATTAGCTAACAATATTTTGCACATCCCACCATTTTTATTCGAATTTGAGTCAAGACTGAGGGACATTCTTACGGAGATTTTTTAAATGCGACAGCTATAATTTCAAATTTTGGTTTTATGAATGGAAAGCTTGCGAAAATGTGTGATTTTATGTAGCAATGGAAATTAACACGTATATCTATCCAGGTACACTTTTCTGTTGAATGTTCTAGCTGAGTGGGCGGACTTCCAAAATTACGAATTTCATCCTGAAAGATAATTACGCAACTTCTTATCAATTATGCCAATAAATACAAGATGTCTTCGAATGTGGTGATTGTGTTCTTGCATTGCTGGGCTGATGGAAATTATTGTATTGTATCTGTACATTTACTACTGATAAGATTATAAGGAAGACAAGTTGTCGACTGTGTGGGTGTAACAAGTACATTTTCGTATAATGTGACAATGTTGGAATACGCGTACAGGCAGAAAAGTAAGAATGAACTGAGCTTGAACACCTAGAATGGAAGCATACTATACAGATCCAACACAGTTTCTACGGGACTGATAAGAGCGAGAAGACGATATGAAGACTCCTCATCTCTTGTAACACTATAGGCGAAGTTCCTGCAAGGTCAGAGAAGGACGGAAGTTTCACTATATTGTTTCAAACACTGTGTAAATTTCTGTACGTTCCGGGAAGCCCCTTCTATCTAATTCAGACTGCAAGAGCGGCAAGCGCTTCCAAGGAGAGAGGATTTATAAAAGACGTTTAGCTAGGAAATATAAATTGTACTCCATCTATATATATAAAAATGAAAGGTGAATGATTGACTGACTGACTGACTGACTGACATATCAAACTGCAGCCCAAACCACTGGACCTAGAATCGTGAAATTTTTTGTGGGGGTTCCCTTCAGGTCGTAGGCGAGCACTAAGAAGGGATTTTTCGAAATTCGACCTCTAAGGGGGTGAAAAGGGGTGAAATGTGTTTCAGAAGAAACGTCGATAGAGCTCGAACCCGA
>PNEQ01118214.1:0-10324 GCA_003012365.1 Medauroidea extradentata
AGTCATTGGCAGGCAGCCTGTGGCAGGCAGGCAGTGGCAGGCAGGCAGTGGCAGGAAGGCAGTGGCAGGCAGGCAGTGACAGGCAGGCAGTGGCAGGCAGGCAGTGGCAGGAAGGCAGGCAGGCAGGCAGGCATATCAAACTGCAGCCCAAATTTCTGTACCTAGACTCGTGAAATTTTTAGTGTTGTTTTTCCTGAAGTCGTAGGCGAGCACTAAGAAGGGATTTTTCGAAATTCGACCTCTATGGTACTGAAAAGGGGTGATATGTTTCCAAAGAAACGTTGATAGATCTCGAATCTGACGTCCTGTCATTGTGATTTTTACTTAATTATGACACATTGGAAGTTTACGGATTTTTCGAAACTAAACTTTTAAGGAGGTGAAAAGACCTTAAATGTGTTTCCGATTAACTATCAATTTCTATCGAATCCTTCAGGATGTTTGTTTTCACTTCAAAATGTTGCTCACATAAATACCCAAAAAGTAGTTTTAGAATTTTTCGACATTCAACCCCCAAGCAGTAAAAAGGGGCAAAATGTGTTTTTTATGAATCTTCTATATCACTGTATCACAATTGACTATCGTCGTGATTTTTACTTCAGTTTGTTACGTATACAAATGTCTATGATAGGACTCCAAAACATTTCGAAATTCTATAATCAAGGAGGTGAAAATATGTGAAATGTGTTTTTGATTATCCCTCCATATCTATTGAACCGATCGAGATATCGAAGTGCTCTTTGCATTAGATTGATGCTTTTGTAAATATCCCAAATATCATGGCTACATATTTTATGAATTCGGCCATGAAGAAGTTAAAAAAAGGGTAAAACGAGTTTTCTATTACAATCGATTTGATCCCATTGATTTTTGTATAGTGGCGTGATTTTTGTTTAAGATTGATGCTTACTCAAATACATGAAAAGAAATTTCAGGAATTTTTGGAATTCCCCACCTTAGGAGATGAAAAGGGGTGAAAAGTGATGAAAGGTATTTTTAATTAATCGTAGATATATCTTGAACCCAACATGCTGTTGTCATATTTTTCACGCCTAAGAGACATCAGTTAAGTAGTCTAAAACGTGATTCAAGTGTTTTTCGAAAGTAACTCTCTTAGGAGATGAAAGACCTGTAATGTGTTTTAGATAAATCCTCAATATCTATTGAACCAGTTGAGGTATACAGTTAATTTTTGCTTCAGGATGATGATTACAGAAATGATCGCAAAACAATTGTAAGAATTTTCGAAATTCGAACTCTTAGGCCGGTATTCCTAAATATTTGTTTAAGGGTTTAGGTTCAGGACATTGCTTATTCACTGTGACATTTCCTTGTCCTAATATAATTACGCATGCTCAGTACGCTTAGGCCTACAGATGGCTACACACATTACGACGTATTTTACAGCTTGCTGGATGAATATCGTTTTTAATAATAAAAGAGAAATCAAAAACATTTGAATAATACAGAAAATAAAACTTTGTGGTAGCAGGTATAGTAAATAATAACCCACTAGCATTTTAAAAGCCCAAAAAATCCAAAATCAACAAATTTGTGGTTTTAAAAGCATTGCAGTATACGTACATTTTTCGGATATTATTACAAAAGTTATTGAATAGCTCAGACGCTAAGGTGTTGGCCTGGCAATAATTTTATTTTGTTTTGAATCTCGGTCACTCCAACTTTTTTTTTTACTTTTTTATATATTGTGTGTCACAATAAAGTAAAAATGAAATTAATGTTTATTTCCATAAATATAGTTCCTAAGCATTAAACTGACTCAAAAATATAGAAATAAGATAAATGTATTGTGAGGGGGTTGCGGACCTGGTCCCTATTTAACATTTTTGATCTGTATATGTATGTCTTGCTGCTTTTAGTCAGGTGATGAATCCTTTGTGGCACTTTGAATAAGTTCAACACAACTATTGTTATTTTTCTTGTGTTCATTAAGTAAAATGTTGCTCAGAATATTGATTCAAACATTCTATGTAGGTAAACATTTATAACATATTGCATTATTAAGCCATTTCCAACCTTATGGTACTTGTACTACAATTCAAGGAACTCAATTTAATGTGATTGTGAAGTGTGAGATGTCAAAAGATAGTCCTTTAAATTTTGAACAGATTATCTTCAACTATTTCTATACCGAGGCTATTTCAGTCTCTTCAGGGTGTTTAGGATGTTTGTGTTTTAGCCTAAATTTGGTAACAAATGTAGATTCATATATTTTTATTGCGACTGCACATGTATCTGTTGATCGAACATTTTCCTGTAACTTATTGTAATAACATTTTGTTGTATAGTGAACTTTCCAGTGCCTGCCATAATTTTGAATGTAAACACCTAGTGGTGGATTTGCCCAAGGTTTCCCAAAATTTTATTTTAGTGTATTTTTTGGCGATTTTATGTGGTAAAGTTTTATAGTGAACTTGAAGTTGGCTAATGTGCTGTTTTCTCTTAAAGTATCAGGTAATGTACTGTAACTCTAAAATCAAGTTTCCCATATCAAGTTTGGTATCAAAATACTCAACATGGAATTTCTGAAATTCTAGCTAAGTGAATTTTTGTTGTATACTTTGTCAATTAAGTACTAGCAGACTTTATGTAAATTGGTATAACTTTAAGGGAAGTGGTGGTCTTTAGCAGTCAGACACAGTGGCGCCGATGATGGGCGCAGCTTTCCTGGAATCCATGCCCTATAAGGCCATGTTGTTGGTGATTGGCTACAAGCCAGTGATGGAATGTCGAGGGTGTTTGTGACGTCGGCAAAGCTAGTGCAAGGGCGAGCAGAACTATTTTCTGCATCCGCAGTAACTTCCTATCAGTCATTAAGTAAAAGAAAACCCTAATTAACATGCCAATTGTATTAATAAATCTAATTTAAGCTCAGGACAAAGTAGTATAATAATGAATTGCAACAAAGGTATTTAACTGTATAATTACCACTTTGACAAAGAGTTGACAGTTGGTGCAAGAATATGTAAGGGTGGCTGAATCAAGGCAAGCAGCGGACCTGGCTGGGGTCTATTTGGTATCGCGAGGCGAGAGAGACGTGTGCGAGGCCCGGGTCCGAGAGAGTTGCTGGTGTGGGGTGGAGGCAAGCGTGGCCGCCCTCGCCGAGTTTAAGGCAGTTTGCTAGTTTTTCTTAAAAGACTATAAGTGGTGAAGGAAGCGGCCAAGTAGCTGCAGGGTTTCTATTTTGTTCTAGTTGAAACTAAGGACCGTCATATTTATTCTTTTGTGTAATTAATGCACCTCACGTCTGCTGTTGTAGTCTTTTCGGCGTGAAACTCCAACCAGGCCTTAAGTGAACCTTGCATCAGACATTTTATCCCGAGAGATACAGCAATGTAACTTTTTGTAACAAGTTATTTTTGGACAAACTACATTAAACTTCAAGTGATTTAATCGGAAATTTGGCCTTTTAATTGTGTTACCCTTTTTGAGACTCTCGACTGAAGCTATCTGGCAAACTTTTATGTAAAGACCCATTACAGTATAATAAACCATTGATGAATGGAAATTTTTTCCCCCTGTAAATTGTAGTCAACATGTAGGAATACCACGTCTAGTGTACGTAATTGAATGATTTGACTTTTTTTGTTCTTTAAATGCTTACAAATCGAATGAATAATGAACGTACGATCAATAGACACCTTTTGTAAACCGGCCTACTTAAAAATATGCAATTACAGTTGTTACAAACTGTTATATACTGTTGATTTAAACACATTTTTATATGATACCATATGTTTAACTAACATTCAGAAGTTCTGACTATATTTTTATTTACAAACATTCCAATATTTTAAAAATTATTTTCCGAAATAAAATTTTTACAAGTAAAATAAAACGAATGTTGTTTAAATTTATTTTCCTAAATAACTCGTATTTAATCTTCGTTACGTCATGTAAAAAGTTTTAGAAATAATGAAATGTGTTCACGATATATTCACCTACGAAAAAAAAAAATTTGTAAGGGGATGTTTACAAAACAGCTTGTGTGCTCTAAATAATATTTGTAAAAATATCTCCATTCGCATGCCATTGTAATTAAAAATTTAGTTAAATATATGAAAAAATATTACAGATTTGTAAAAGTCCAATTCAAAAAATTGTTTGTACAACAGAAAATCTGCTCGCTGGTTCTGTGACTTGTGGGTAGAGATGATAGGACATTTAATAGGCGTGTCAATGCTGCTCTTAACTTAATAGTTTTTTCGGTATTTTGTAAGGAAAATCTCAAGGTAAGTGATCTCATTTAAAAATTACAGTTTTATTTTTAAGGTAAACACACTTGTACACTAATCTGCGAATGATGTGTGCATATATAGAGAAAGTACAAGCTTAACTAATAAGACTACTTTCCTTAATTTGGTGCAAATAAACCAAAAAATTTCACATTGATCATGTAGATGTAAACATAGAAAATATTTATTTGTTTCTTCATGTGATTCTGTCTTATAACATAGTGAACCTACAACAATTGGAACTAATTAAACCAAAGTTTGAAAAATTAAGTTTATAATTTTACATTTTCTTAAGAGTCAGCGCAGTTGTTATAGAAGAAAATAGATAAATTCATGACATGAAATCTTGAGAAATATATTATTTTCAGTATTATAAACGTTACATTTAATACACAATTTCCTTGTTAGTTATGCGGGATAATTTCTTTATTTTAATGAGGCTATAATGTTGAAAATATGTCCTCAAATTTTTCTGCGAAGTGAATTATAGTGGTAGTAATATTAACCAGAAAATAACTACAAAATGTAATTTCTTAAAATGTAATGCAAAATAACAAGTGCCGAAACAATTAAAGACCAAATAACCTATTTTATCAAAAGAAGAAAAATTATTAAGTCAATTTTAAACTGTTACGCATTTCATGTAATCATTGAAATTACTTTTTCAACTTACCTTATCATAAATTTCTCCACGAGGTACTAATAAAATCTATTCTGAATCATCTTGTGTTAAAAAGTGAAAATTATATATTAAAAATACATTAATATTAATATCAAACATATATATGTACCGAGTTTGGTGATTTCCAGATGCGTGGTTAGTGTAGATAACTCATGTTATCAAGTAATCTTAGCTACTCACATTGCCAGCGTTTCGATAGGCTAATTTAAACAATGTCTCTCTTCAAAAAAATTAGTTTTGTTTATCTCATGAAGAAAAAAAAATTTTCAAATGATCGCCATTATGAAAAAATGAACTAATTACATATAAGTCTAATCAACTTTGTCTACTGTACTATATTTTTATCAACTTTGATAACATTAGCTCTGTATGTTCGATTTTGTAATGTGAAGGAGAAATTGAGAAACCCACAAACGGACAATGGAAAGTAAACTTTAAAGAAAAGGTCCTGCATACATGTCCACGTCATTATGATAGCCGTTTTCCCAGGCCTCCGAGAGGTGCACCGAGATTCGGCCGTTACCAGATTATTGTAAAACTGCTGAACGCACATGAATGATGTCTGCTTAGGAATACAGTGTTCTCCCCAGCAAAAATTTAGAGTTGGGTGTTTCACGAGACCAGCGGAGTGCATCGTGGAATAAGCCTGATGGTGTTGATGGGAATGTCTGTTTCGTAGCCGGGTGGTAAAAAAAATTAGCAGGGTGGGGCGCCTGGCAAAATGGGCCTGGGGAGAACACTGAATATTATTCAAAGATTACTATACGTGTGTATACCAATTTCTGGTTCAACAGTAATCATTAAAGCATATTGCAAAGCAGCGAAAATGGCAAAGATGGGTGTTTTAGTGGTGCTTTTCGAGCATTGAAATCTTGCTACAGAATCTTCTATAGAGTGCAGATATATACAACTCACCTTTATCGTCAAAATTACAGTTATGTCTCGCAGAGGTGAGTTTCGGCGTGAAGACAGAATGCCATTTAGTTACTTGCGCCCAGAGGCTCTCTAATGAGTAATGTGCTTCCGCATTTGTAGGTTTCGAACGTGCAAAAGACTTCCACGTAGATACCAATTTATAAAACAAGTAACTTAAATTTTTTTAGTTTGCACAAGAGATTGTAATTTTATTTTTAATACTTAAATTTCGAAAGATGTCTTACGTATATTTCAATCTATATTACTGTATTTATGATTTCTTCTTGTTTGAAACAGTTTAAAATGCAATCCGTTATGTTTTAAATGTAAAAAATTTACATATTTTTGTTGAATAGCTGTTGAAAGTCACTGCTACTTGTTCTATAAAAAAAACCACTGCCCGCATCGCCTTCATTTATTTATAACCGCACATGGGACGGCAAATGATAATCCGTGACTTATCCGATACCATCAGGAAGTTTAAGAATACCGGCGCGCGTTAAGACTCGACCCTTGTTTGTCTGGATCCGGAGATGGTAGCACATTATTCCTGTCCAAACCGTACACTGTACATTACCGCTTGCCTGACGAAAATCGTATTTAACAAAGCGAGTGTCAACAAACACAAGAAAATTGTACATAAAATAAAACTTAACGATGGCGAGAATGTTAAGTGATAAGCTACATGCTTTTCAAAAACTTAAAACTATATATTTTTTTTTTTTTTTAACTTTTTTATACTACACAGAATATTAGTAGTAGTACAATTACTTTAATTTTGGGAAATATCGTTTCTACACCTTAAAATAACATGATATTTCACCGTTACGATGTTATAATCAACTATTGGTAAAGAGTACAAACTAATTGATTTTCGCTGTAAATAGCATTCAAAACATGTATAAAAATAATTTGTTAATGTTTTACGTGCTGTGAGAAATTTTTTACTTTTTTTTTGTTCTAATATTGTGTCTAGAACAATAAAAATTTGTTGTCACATTCAGGTGCACATACTTAGATATTAAAATGACACAACTAAACAATTTTCCAGGATAACTTTTAACGCTCATAATAACAAGTTATACTGAATTAAAATGTACTAATGCTTCTTTGCTTTTCATTTTGATGCATGTAATATAAAAAAGCTGTGTAAACGTTATTATTATAGGCATTCTAATTCGTCCATATTGCCCTAATCGTTCAAAACTATCGTAATTAGTAAACATTTTGCATCACACAAAAACATGTTTCTTTAGAAACTACTAAACATCTGCGATATATTTACTATCAACATTTTGTAAAATAAAAGCACATTTCAGACGTTGACAGTTGACAGGCAACATATCTTAAAACAGTTCGCGTGCTGTATCAGTGTTATTCTGAAGCCTCCAAAAATTGCAAAAAACACCTTTTTATTTCATATATTTTAAAACCAAAAGGTAAGGTAAGTGAGCTTTACATTTCGTCGACACCCAGGTTATTAGAGACTGTTCAAAATGAAATAACTGGATACAAACAAAGTTTCGACTAAAGCATGAATTTCACTTTGCTAATGTGTTCAGTGAAATGATAGAGCCATTGCTTGAAGTATGATCAAGTAATAGCCTGTGACAAATGAAAAAAACTGGTCGGTTTAGTGCATTGTGTATAGAGGGGATGAGAGACCTAATTTATGTGCCACTGTTACAGTGACAATACCTTAGTAGTTTAGTTGCGGAGTAATGATATATTATTTTTTAACAGTGATTGCGAATTATGTTTTGAGTGTAATTCCACGTGTCCGAATAATATGCTAGTATAACATTTCAGGTAATAAACAGCATAAAAATATGAACGGAAACACTGCGATCGGTTGTGCTTATGTACCTACTATTTTAACTTTTAACAAGAAACAGTTATTGAATATTTTAATTGTGACCGTCATAATCAGTGATTTTTATCTCTTTGTTACTGTAATTATTTTGTAAACAAATTAAAATTCTAAATAATACGTTTCAAAAGTATAAAGTTTAACGTGTTCTTGTTATAGCCATGATATCAGTAGTACTCATCGTCGCCTTCATTTGTTTCTAGTCTCGCATGGGCCAGTGAATAATAAGCCGTGACTTACCTGACACCATCTCGGGACACGGCGCAAACATGTCTAGGAATACGCTCATCAGTTTGGTCTCTGCCGTTGCTTTTCTTGCGCCTGAGATGGCAGTGCGTATGTAGACCCTAACTTTTTTTTAGGAATACCAGCCGTAGTATTATGCAGCGGTCATGTGTGATTTTTAATGAATGAACGCTCTTGATTCGATTGAATGGGCTACCGTCATGATTTGCACTTCAATTTGATACTTTTACAAATGTCTAATATGTTAAGTTAAAATATTTCGAAATTAGACACTCAAAAAGGTGAAAAAGCATAAAATTTGTTTTCCATCAATCCATGATACCTAACCAGTAGAGATATTAAGGTATTGTTCTCGTCAGTGTGATACTTACGTAAGCATTTAAAAATTATTGGTAAGTTTCTTTACTTTATAAGATAACTGGATTATTAAGAATAAAACTAAGTTTGTAAAATTTCAAGGCAGACGATCCGAAAAGCGAGTATGACCAGAGAGAAATAAATTATACAGGAGTTTCACTCTACAGTAACCTATCGAGACATGTTGTTGTACAACCTCTTTGAGCCAAGGACATGAAGATTTAATTTTTGAAATTAAATTTGTTTTCTTGAATTATTTCGACGTTACGGGAGGTTCTGGGCTCATATTCCTTTTAAACCTGTGCACGAACGTTCAATTCTGACACACAAAAACTGCAAGGCAGATCGAATTAGTGGAATTTGCCTGTAGTCGTTTTAAATTGATTATGCAGTTCACTTTCCACTATGTTCCTCGACAACATCAGCTCACATATATAATCTCACTAATCTCAAGGTTGGGGCACCAAATACGTTTCTGCAAAGCCTTTTCCTACCAAAACTGTCTAATGGCATTAAACTTCCAGTGAATATTTTGAAAATACAGTATGTAATTTAGGGCACCGTCACGAATGGTTGTGCACATAGTAAATCCGATGTTTTTCGTTTGATTAACCTCTTACATGTAATAGTTTATTACTACTTCACGTCAGCTTTTCAGTGTTATAAATAAGGCCCAGGTGAAATCGCTCTTAGTGGCAGGGACAAACTTAAGACTGCTTTTCGTGTGGACAGCTATAGCTACTTATACTGCTGAGGAGTTGGCTCAACTAGCATTTTGGACATTCTAACACTTGATGACTGAAGTACCAACCTGGTGTAAAATAAGTTTTTTTATCAAAGCATATTTTATCTGATATGAGTAACACGCTAGCAAAGCTACGGGTGCAATGCTAGTAGTAGTAGTAGTATTGGTAATTAATTAATTAATTAATTTATTTATTTATTTATTTATTTATTTAAGTGCCAACCAACAGATAAACCTTCAACAGGTGGCACTGAAACATATACAAAAACAAAAAAAACATGTAAAAAGACACAAAATATTATTATATACACATAAGAAGTACAATCATATACATGTTCGCACTTATATATAACTTTACATGTGTACATAATAAATTGTACTCGAAAACTGTTTTATGAAAAAAATTAAGGACAGTTTGAGCTAAATCAATATTAAATGGTAATTTAGTTTCTTCTAAATGGATCAGCTTGCCCTAGTACCTCATTACAATTACTAATACACCTTCTGGTTAAATCGCAAATTTTATGATTTGTAACAAAAAGAGGATTGGATCACTGAGAGTATATGGAAGCTCTGTGTCCAACTTTATTTAGAATTTCGGAGCTATGGTACTTGGCCAAAAACAGTTTCAAACGAAAATAACATCAATAGCTTTTCTTCGTTGTTTTAGAGTTGCAGTGTTGAGTATCCTAGAAGTTTGTTCATATTCTAAATGTTCCGATTCTTTCTTAATAACATATGGTAGATAACATTTCGTCGCGCGCGGGGTTTTGTGGTGGTTTATACACTCGTCGTAGGATAGCGCTACATTCGGCTGTAGGCGTGGGCTGATTGAACTTGTAACGAGAAGCAAACGGATTGGTGTTCCGGCCGCTGTTTATCGGCGAGCGGAGAAGAGAAAGGCGATACCCGGCAGATAGGACACCTCCAGGCATGCAGAGGTTCCAACTACTACGGATTATCCGTAGTTTATACGAATTATCCGTAGTTTATACGAATTACGATGGTTTACTACGGAAGTACGGATTCTGTTGATAAACTACGGATTTATTATCTTCCGCCCGACTGTAAATGAAAAGGCATGTTCCATTGTATATGCATATATTTCGGTTCGTAGCTGTGTGGATCGTATGACGCACTATTTCTTTCCCCACGCTCCGGCACACAAACATTGTTTTGTTTCTCGCGTTTTTAGTTTGCCGAAACAGTGTGTTTACACTTTGTGCGGCACGCGTCGGAATATTCTCGTATGT
>PNEQ01118215.1:0-19072 GCA_003012365.1 Medauroidea extradentata
ACGATTTGTTCAATATACAGCCCTTCGAACATAATTCCTCCCTGACTCCTGTTTATTCGTAGTGATAGTCCCTGTGTCTGTGTGTGAACTTTAAATGAGTACGCTTGTGGGGAAGGGTGTTAGTGGAAATTGAGGCCGGACAGCTTGTCCAGGTATCTCGGCCGTGATTGTTCACGAGACCGTGGTGATACGGTCTCAGAATAAAAGTAGTTGTTTCATCTGGGGAGCATAAAATTAGTTATTCCATCTCAGGAATATAAAAGTGGTTGTTTTACTCGGGAGCGTAAAAGTGGTTGTATATTCTCGGGAGCATAAAAGTGGTTGTATTGTCTCGGGGAACATAAAATGGTAGTTGCGGATGCCTTGCGTTCATTGGGGGTTCAAAAAGTTTTGAGTTCTGTGTGTCCTGTCTTCTGAGGTTGGCAAGTTAGTACGAGCAAGCTCCAGCGCCACGTTTAGGCCTTGCCAATAGCTGGAGTCACCTCTACTCCACCAATTGAGGGCTCACGCATAATTGTACACTGACTGCTTGAATGCGGGAACAGTTTCTCCCACTCTCTTTAGAAGTGATTCATTAACTCGGTTTTCACTGGTTTCCACACTCTTGATGATCCTGCAGATTAAATCACTCGCCCCTTAAATTCATTGTGTGTTCCGGCTCGTGAAATGACATCACAGAGAATATCTGAAGCCAACGCAATAACCCTTGGTAGCAATGACTGCAGGAAAAATATCTACCCCACCAACTGAGTAACCTGTAAATGATCTACTTCCACTAAAAACTCCAATACTGATCGGGGTTCGTTTACAGTTAATTTCGGTACCGCTGACACACTCCCAAAAAAACCCGACTGAACCCCAGTTAAAGGCCTAGATGCCGAGGGTACACATTGGTTGTACTTGGCTGCTCTGACTTCAATCAAATTACTGTACCATCATATGCCATTGCCCGTCACATTCTCTTCGGGAAGGAAAGGCAACCTAACCTCATTTAAATATTCACACAATTCAAGATAGCCCATTCGCATAACAAAGTCCGTCTCCCGACTAGCCATGACGCCAAATGTTGCACTTTCTCCAAAATGTTAACCAAAACGTAACTCAAATACTGTAACACAACACCCCCTTTAGCACTTCCCGCTCGGGACTCAAATCCAGAGCAGAGTCACGCAGAATTTGTACTGAGTGCGGTCTCCAAACTGCACCCTGGCACGATATAATACAGTAACGGGGAGTCAAACAGTAAACGGGGAGGGGGAGGTGGGTACAGCTGAAGTCACAGGTTACAGGCGAGGATCTGCTCTCATTACCAGTAAAACTCAGACTCTGAATATTCTCTGTATTGTACTAAATGCTGGTTATACACTGGAAACAAGTCGAGACAAATTGCATTGATTACAGTTGAATCACAGGAATGGACGGGAGAGGGCACCTGCCCGAGCTTACTAATCCAGAACGTTAGGGCTTCCTCATGATTCTCAAAGCTACAACAGTCTTACAATGTGGCCTTGATAATGAATATAATTTTCAGTTGTCAAACAAAACCATCATATTTAATTATCAATAATTTACTTCTGGTAACAACTATTTTCCATGTGTGTGAAGATGACTTCTGTTCTGCACCTTGATGACAATGTTGTTATATTTGCCTTGCCTAATAACACCATCACATAACAGTATTTAAAGTACAAAGAGCTGATGTATTTACGTAATTGTAAATCAAATTGGTCTTACAAAATTAATAACCACAAACGTGCTCTTTTTACCTATGACAGTGTGAAAGCAGGTTCCAATCATTCAACACAATTAGTGAGCCAACAAACAAAGACTGTATGTTACGAATTATTAAACATATCAACAGGAAAATTTAAATGTACAATCCCTTGCAAAAATGACCTTGTAAACAAGAATGTAAAAGTATGAACTTTCTTTAAAATACATAGTGTAATCATTTAACTTCAAAAGTGTCTGCATAGTTATAAAAAATTCTATTAAGGCACATAAACTCCATAGCCTATTTCGCCAAACCTCAGCATACCAGTACAAGCTCATTACACTGAATCATAAGGTCCAAACTTCCAACAAATCATGAACACTTCTCATTTAACCATCACAATTTTGGCATTTTTTTGCATCCTGGGAGAAAATCAATTCTTAATTTTTCATGAATGTTTGACACAAGAAATCTACATAAATACAGCGGGCATTTACAACTCAGATACATTGAAATTTGCAAGTCAAAAATTATTTTATTTTTTGCTCTTATGAAATTCTGAGAAATAAAAAGTAAAGTGTGTTACTATAATATAAATTCTATTTACCTAGAGCTACAATAAAAGCATTGCAGTTGAACTTTTAACTTATATTTAAGCCGTAATCAGTCAAGCAATTCATAAGAGCGAAAAATAACATAATTCAATATGGCAACTGATGCTGAGCCTTAAGACCTAGGTGTTGAGAGCTGACCAAAATCACTACACATTACTTCTGACTGTATTTTAAATTTTCGAAATTGAATCATCCGGAAAATCTGACAAACAAATACCCTCAAGCCAATTATAAATAAGATACTGGACCTGTATTTAAAGATTTAAAATAAGACAGTAAGTATAGGTATTTCAAATGCATTTAAATTTTAGTAGTGGGCCAGTGCATGTGCACTTCACTAGTCTTAATCTAACCTTTGCCAACCTTTACGAGATTCCTTAAACTCTCTTTGATATTCCTGATGTTTTGTCACTCATTTACATCCTGCAGCATTAGCGCAGAGTAATATTGCGAGCTGCGTAACTTTACACAGCGGGCGGCAGAAGTTAAGTACAGCAGTGTGCACTACGTCCCTCACATTTCCCGCCGTGTTTAGCCTCAGCAGCTATCTGCATACCTATCTCAAGTTTTGTCGACATTCAGGTAACAGTAAATATCATTAACTGGACTGTTCCCGGACCGTGCATCAACCCGGAAGTTACATGTTTCTAGTAAATCAGAGACAGAGTCGCTGTTCTGGACTCTTGTTTAGAAGTATACGGGAGCTGCACCACAGGCTAAGAGAGTTTTTGTCTGGCGACATCTGTTGTATGAATGAATGAGTCATGGTGTCAGGAATGGGTTGTGAGCGTTACTCAAGGGATTCAGCAGTATTGTTTGCTACGAACAGTAGTGTCGACAAGTGCATTGAGGGACTGAAGTGCTCCAATAGGGTGATTGAGCTAGGACACTATGGCCACCAGTTATGAGTGTGTATAAAGACGTTTAATGAACCGAAAGCTCATATAGAGGACTGAGACTTTATTGTTTTGAAATTTTGAAATTATAACCCTTATGTTTTACTGGTGACTTTGACAGACATTTATTTAGTAGTGATTAATTGTTAGTGACCTTCAGGCAGTTTTGTGTAGATAGCTGTAGATATATTAGGCTTAGCTTCACTTATTATCTTTTGTTTAATGAGAGTGTTAACAAAAAAATTCAATTGATTTAATAGTATTTATACTTGTATGAGATGTGGTTTGTTTTGTAGACATACTGTGAAACTATTTTCTCAGTAATGATAATTATTAGCTTTCGTAGTTTTTGTGTAACAGCACCTTCAAGTCTAAATTTGCATGAAATGGTTCTATGCTAGATAGGAAAGCCAACTGACTTCACTGACTACACTAAGTAATTTAAAAAACCACATTGTATTTTTTTAAACAAAAAATAAGGTAGTAAATTAAAAAAAACTTTGTGAATGTTTTGGATTTAAAAAAAGTACAAACAAATATTTAATGCAGTTTTTATACATGGCTTGGTGTAGTCTGTGACACTGTCCTTCAGTGTAAATTATTTCATTTCTCTAAGTCTGCTGGTTTTCTTTCATGTTATCATACAAAACAATGAAAGCTAAAAAATGTGTACAAAACAAACTGTATCCATACAAATATAAAAATTATTAAAACATTTTTAATTTTTGGTGAACCTCCCCCTTAATCAAAGACTTCCTTCCATCCCTCAGTCTACCTAGCCCAACTTGTAACAATATTCTGTGCCGTTAGTGTTGACGGAGGTACAGTGTATTTTGTTTTTACACTTGCTGGTGAAAATGCTGAACAAGTTATAGTAAAAAATTTTTAACATTCCTTTGAAGATTCATGTTGTAATGTTTCTTAATTATAGAATATTATAAGAGCAAAATTTGTCTTATTTATTTTGATCATTAGGGATGGGGGACACATCGCCTTATTCCTCCCGCCTGTGGGTAATATTACACCAGTGACATTATTACCTGCAGTGTAACTGATATGATAAGGCAATTTGTCCCCATGCAAGTATAGATTCAAATCATTATTTCATTTTGATTTGGTTTAATGTTTAAAGGTACTCATATGTTTATAAACATTCATAAATTATTATATTATCGTGTATAGCGTGTATAGTGCATTGAGACTGTTGTTCTTTCAGATGATTGGAAACTGTAAACTTTTTATAAATCCTACTGACTCAAGGGAACTCGTCTTTGTTTTCAAATGGGGCAATATGTGAATTTCAAATAAGAGTGAAGGGAAAGAGGTTGAATATTAAGGTAAAATTTCCATACTTTACATTTTAAAGTGGTTTATTGCATCTTGTTTGCAGAATTAATTTGATCACTAGTAGAATTTATTACCTGGCTTTAAATTATTGTACACTTAAAATAAAATAAAAATTATTGAGTGGGTATGTCCCAGCCTCGCCCTGCTAATAATGCTGCTGGCTGATCACTGCATACACAGAGGCCAGTGAGGGAGGGACGGGGCATTATCCCATGCTGTTTGTGGGCCCACATATTTATCAGTGTTTGGACGGCAAACTTTATGAGATATGTGTACACTTTGAGATGTTCGATTACTTTAAGATATCTTCAGAAAAAATACTACTGTAAATAATGAATAGAAATTACTGTACTTAATTTTTTTTTAAATACTGTACCACCTTGATAATGCAATATTTAATTTGCGGTGATGTGAACTACATTTACCGACATCAAAGAATATTTTGACAGAAGTCACTTTTTCCTGAAATTATTTTTCATTTTGAAATGTGTACTCAACCGTTGGCTTCTTGTGTGTAGCAAATTACTACCCAGAATTTTCTGTGGGAAGTACTGTATTTGTTTGACTTAGAATGACTGAAGGCTGGGAACTGAATGAAAACAGTAGGTAGTGTAAATTATGTAATTACTTCAGTTTGACCATGTCAGTTTATTTTGTGAAATAGCATTGCAAATTAATTTGCAATGATGTATTTCCTGTACAATATTTCATCACAACTTTATCACTAAAATTAAACTGCACGGAATTTGTTAAGGTACTGTTAATCCTAAAGTATTTTTTTATTTTAAGATGTTACTTTAGATTTTTTTCTAAACATACATGTAGCAAATTAAGATATAGGGAGCTGCTGCATGGCTTGATGAAGAATTGTGCCAGCCTTATGTTGCTGTTTTCAGCTGAACATTCCCCTCAACTTGCCGCAGCTGCCTCGAGCCGGGATGGCGCTCTGCGGGATATATGAGGATGATCCCATTCCTTTGCGAGCCCATGACTGCTCACTTGACCTTCAGATAGTTTGTGATTCGAAGGGCATCGTCTGCATCTGCCACCACTACCTGTACCAGGTGCCTTTTTTTGTCACTCTTCCTTAAGGCTGTAATCTACCTGACGTTGCAGCATGTTTGATAATGGACTTTTTGATGAAACTATACCCCAAATATGTCTACCAACAAAATGAAGACATATTTGAGATGATGATTGAGTGGTACTTTATGAAAACTTCATCCCCGACATGAATGCTTCGTATTTTAAAGCCCTTTAACATAGTCACAATTTACGTATTTTGACTTCTTTACTAAAAAGTTTAATAGCTAAATCAAAACAAAACTATGATAGATGCATGTATTGAATATTGCTGTGTAGTTCTGTCACATAAAAATAATACACATAATGGTCACTTCTTAAAGTTACGTCCAGGTAAGTCCGTGACAGGTAGCCTGCAACATCAATTCAGTGATTAGTGAATTGCAGCAATGTTATACTTGATGTGCGTGCCAGTGTCACCCTTATTGCTTCCTCTCTCTAGGCCATCAAACCCTTCTAAAAACTTCAGGTAGATACCACCATAATGCGGTAGTTATAGTTTTTTACATAAAAGATCATAGTATGGCATTTCAACTGAACAGATCAGACATACATGCGAACGTGTTATAAGTGGTTTTGTTAAAAAGTGGCAGGAAAATATTGAAAATACCGTATTTATTCATGTAGCACCCGCAAATTTTTTCCAAAAAACCAAATTGAATAGCTGGGGTATGGGCCGTACTTGTAAATCAAGGTTTTGGATGAAAATGAAGGCCTGGAAAAATGGGATTTACCATACATTACAGAATGCTGGAAGCATTTATTACAAAGGAAATATAAGTATATGCACTATAACATCAGATTGTAGCTTATTAGATGTGAATATACACAACACCATAATTACAGTCAGCCACGCCCTTTGCTGTGCGTACAGCTGGTGGAGCCGTGGCCGCCCTCCGGGACGTTATGAAATCCAGCAATCTAGGCAGAGCCGGGCCGTGCCGAGCTGCGCTAAGCCAGCACCACCGCCACCACCACCCCTACCGCCTACGCCCATTCAGCGCGTTACAGCTAGGGGTTGTGTTTAGGTAGTAAGGTAGTGAAATTGAGTGCTAAACCGTTGCAGTCATTCACTATTAGTGAAAAATTTAAAGTTTTTCAAGAAGTCAAAGACATTAGCAATCGTGCTGCGGGTAGTAAGTATGACACTGACGAAAGTTGTATACTAAATTAAAGTGCGGACATTTAAAATAATTTTTTTTTTAAGTGCCGACGAGTTGTATTTATGGTATGCAAGTTAGAGTATTATTTTATTCTAATAATGTCCGTCAGAATGTGCCACAGTACAGCGTGGCTGAGTGCGCTCTTCAGTTACGGCTTGTAGCTAACAGAGTGCAGTATACTTGCCATGGATTGTTCGCCCATGTTCCGTGCAGTCAACCATTGCCATCTTTGTTCCAACATGCAGTATTTATACTTCTGGGGTATAATTTCTTTACATTTTTATGCAAAAGTACATTAAATTAAAACAAAATTGTGAAAAAAGAAATTTTTTTTTTTCAAGAGAGAGTGTTGACAATATAGGGTACAGGTCTTACATTGGGGCGGGTGGTACAAGGGTAAATACAGTCTTCCAGAAGTTTTCACTTTAACCAGGACCACCACCTATATCATACTAAGTGATACATGAAACGTGAAGTTATCGTAATTCCAGCCTGAAGTCACAATTGCTGCTGGCTAAGAGCGTGTGGCCCTTCACAGTGTAAATTCTACTACAGAAAGGAACGTGAACCAATTGTTTACATTCTTGCTACTGTGTACAGTGGAACTACCCTTGTGTGTCATTGTCAACCCCACATTTGTTAGGCTTCAACTACTTCTCTAACAAACCTTACCCTTGCCCCACTCCGCCCTGTCGGGTAATGAATTCTTGCAGAGATCTCTGGAGCTGCCCCTTGCTAGGTTGGCATGAGGTTATTTCTGTGGTAGTAGTGAGTACTGCTACATGTCCGGAGAAGTGGCGCCTACCCAGGGGTGAACAATGCACTAGAAACACGAACTGTGAGGGTGAGGAGGTGCAACTTCTTACTGATTTTTGGGGTAGATCTCATGTCCATTTACATACAAGAGTGGTTTTAAGAGGCGTTGTTTCCTCTCTGAGAGTTGCTGATGCTCGGCTCGTGCAGTGCCTTGTGTTTCTTTTGTTGCACTCGTGGGTGAGGAACCAGCTTGGGTTTGGGTGGCGTCTTGAGCGGACTCTTGAGTGGCCTATTTAGGTGCTTGGTCTGTTGCAAGATGTGACTTGCACTGTCCAATTTATGCCGTAGAGGCCAATTTTCAGTGTTTGGTGCCCTGTACTTTCAGCTCAATGCGTTGGGAGAGAGAATGTGGCCTGGCATCTTCTGAGGTGCACATAAATGCTGTTGGTCACTGTTCAAAAGGTAGGCAAGCATTTCGGCACGCTAAGTCAGCTGGTAGCTTTCTTTCCTCCAGGGAGAGGGCTAATTCTTTAGGTTTGATGTGGATGATCAGTACCTGTTCTCCGAACATTGGGTTTTAACAATAACACTGGTTCTCATTAACGATTGTGTGAAATAACTCGCGAGTTCTCTGTCAGTGATAGTGTTGTATTAATTGTTTTATAACAAGGGAAAAATCTGCTGTCCCATAACAATTTTTCCTGCCAGAATGATGGCGGTAGTCATGAAATTAAGATTATTAGACTATCTGGCATTGTTTACATTTATCAAAATATGTATTTAGGGTGTTTTCCAGTTAGTTTTGGACTTGGCAGTTCACATTTTGTAATTTCTGTTGAGGTAGAATGATTTGTAGGCCCCTAACATTATTAGTTTACTGCTCTACTGCTGTGCATTGCTTGCAATTTGTAAATTTTGATGCAGGAAAAGCTCTACCAGAAATATGTTGATTATGTGAATTGGTGACTGTGTAATATTGTGACACGGAGGTACTCACATTGTTTCCCCAGCTCCCCGTGAGTGTCATAGGACAAAACACGCTTTCCTAATTCATCCAAAGACTAAGAACCTTAATAAAAAATATTGTAAGAAATTTAATATATTGTTATAGTATTAAATAAATTCATAGGGAGCATTTCACATATATTCAAAGGATGGCAACTAACAGACCAAGCTAATAATAACCAAGCTTTTAAATTTTTACTATATTTAGTACAACATTATTTTTACCGACAAGACACAAGACAGTCGCTGGCAGTTTTTATAAATTCAGAACAATAATCTTCTCTGCACAAATAACTGAATGTGCACAGAGAAGGAGCGGCGTCTAGCAGGGCAGTAAGAGGGCAAATCGTTTCAAAATTCTGAACTTGGAGAAATACGTTGTTCAAGACTCATTCAGGCTGACATATACTCACCTAACCAAAGTCGAGTACGTACAGAATTGGTGGGCCATAAAACCAACAGACTATTAGTCACACAGTGACTTGCTTAATGAAATTTGGTAGACAAATATAACAATCCCGAGACAGCACAGAAAGCTCTAGAAACCACACTAGCATAATTTTAGGAAATGTCTCTTGCATAAGGTAAAATAATTACAAAACTGAACCAAACAGAATGCAATCTTAGACCACTGTTGATACTTATTACTGTCCAGCAATCATTATGTTCCTAGTGGTGACACATTTCCTATCGGAAACAGCAAAGTGCCAGGCCAAGCAGCTCCTACTAACCACCTTGAACCATAGCTTAATGTGGAATGACCCCTCCACTCATCCAACTGGCATCACAACACTCTCCTCTATAGAGCACAGCACTCTCTGGCGCATGGCCTTCGGCAGAAAGTGGCCAGACAATGAGACAAACCATCTCAATACTAACGAGAAATTTTTATTTCGTGACAAATTGCGTAGCAGGGTACTATGCTGAACGCGAGTAAAAGCACCCCACAGATAAACAAAACAATGTACAGATCACAATATTGAGCATAAGTTATTTATTTGGTCCTATCATATTTTATGTTTCATTGGCAGTGAGGTCATTAGAGTCAGTTACACCCAACTGTACACAAGTTACAGCAACCTCCCCTGAATTTACTCGGAGTGATTAAACATATGTGTTTCTTAACATAATGTCCTCCAAAAATTGTAACATTTTATATATTAACATACAACACAACAGGAAATAAGTAGTTGGATTTCAGCACATCTTTATCAGTGGTCTTGTGACAGTATAATGTGGTAGCTGGATGGTGGTCACACTTCTTGTACTATTAGCTCCATAAATGTTGGGAGGCTTGGTGTACTACGTGCCAATGATCCAGCCGGTCCTGAGGCAAGTCTGTCAAATAATTTTTTGGGAACGCTATCAAGGATGTGCCAGAATATAGAACACAAAATGGCGAGAATTCAAAACAGCCTCAATATGAATGGCTATAGTGGTGAACTCTTCAAAGGGAAAAATCTGCTGTCCCATAACATACTTCAGGTATTTTTAGCTGGACGTATGATAGCCTCCCATAGGTTGCCAAAGTTAGGTGCTGCAGAGGATTGAAATTTTCAGCTCGAGCAAACTGTACACCACCGGTGATGCATCTGCTGTGTTCTGAAATATCATTGATGATTATTAAGGTAATGACTCGCTCCAACAAAACCGGTGCCACAGTCTTAGTAAATGTTCTGACGTAAACCTTGATGTGAAATTAATCTGGAAAACACATTTTAAAATGCATTGGTGCTCAGTAAAGAAAAATAACTTCATAATGGAGACAAATAAGTACAGGTATGCCTTGGCTATCTTAGAATTTCGAATATGTGCAACCTTTACCAAAAAATTGCCTCCATAGTCCACATTAACACTCAGAAATGGCCCTGCACTTTGGATGTAAATGCTAGTAGGTTTTCCATGGTTGGTTACGTAGTTTTCATGTTAAAGCTGAGTCGTTTATAACTTTCTTGGAAGACAGAACCCAAACCTGTCTTTGGATTGCAGTCATAGTAGAATTACACCCAGCATGGATATGTGAAACATGATAAGGTTAACAATGTGACAATGTTTTGCTAGCAACTACTATGGCGTCGGTCCCTGAATTTTTGCACGTGGGAATTGTACCGGACGATGCCGTTGGTCGGTGATTTTTTTTCGAGTTTTTTAGGGATCTCCTGTTTTCAGTGCCCCTTCATGCCAGCACTGCTCCATGCTCACCTCATGTCATCCCTCATCAGCGTTGAAGTCCTCAATGTTAAGCGCTAACCAAAATCACTTTCTCACTATTGGCGTTTTGAATGTCGCACTGTAAGGTGGTCTTAAGTCCCTTTCTCCCTTCAACTTCTCCTGAGTGGTTTGAGTACCGTAACAACAGTAGTGATATAGATTTTCTAGTAGGGCTAATGATTTTCTTGGGGGGCTAAGCCACTCGTAACCCGATCCGCTAGTTACGTCCCTAGTGTGACGGGGCTTCGTGTCTACATCTGTTGTTTGTTTATATAGATGTTGGAAGTTACAATGTCCCTGTTCGCGGCGGCAGAATGTGGTGGTGCTGCTTTGCTCTGCCGTGTTGTATGTGTCGGCTGTAGAGTTATATATGTTTTTGTGTCGTTCCTTGGCACACTGCGACACGTGTAACGGGTTTACGTGCTCTGGGTTATTGTTGTTACTGCAAGAGGTAGCTTGCAGGATGACGATACCAAAAGAAACACACCTATTTGTTTTACGACTATTTATTTGCAGTTGCAATTGTGATCCACTATAAATAGGTGTACATTGCCAACAACCAAAATAAAAAGATTAACCGGTGACGTGAAAGGAGATAGTTCGCCCAAAACAACTACTCCCGAGTGTCTGCCCAAGACAATAGAGACGCACGGTATTGCGGTTTACAAACTCAGTACTTGTAATCTGCTTCACTCATGAAGATGGCTATACTATTCTCTTGGCACGCCTGGAGCTACTGAGTACAAAAGAGAAAAGTAAAAATTTTAAACACGATGAAATTTAATCAGAGCGATTTCGCCCCCGAGGCTTGACTTCCCTGCGCCAGCGCTCCCGTACACGTCCTCCCTGTCCCGCCATGACGCTTCGACTGACCAAAACATTCAGCCGACCATCATTCCGCGACCGTCCACGAGCTCCGATGAAACACAACTAACTTTCCTGGGCGAACCTTACTCGGCTGAGCGGCGGAGGGATACATCAAGATCTAACTTGCCTAAAAAGCTGGTGAATTGACGTTTATAACCTAAAAATTGTATGCAACATAGATACTAATAATTTTACAAAGCATTTTATTTCATAATACCAGCTAAATATTCATTAGTTTATTAATTGGGGATGTGCAGCGTCATCAATCTGTCGCGGATCACCACCTTCACGGAGTTTTGCGCCCGACACTACCACCCACGTCGATCGAGAAACGCCCGACAGAGCTCATCGCATTCCAGCACATCCCTGTACGTGCCTCCAGGCGAGTGAACTCTGACCTGCCTGTCAGATAAATCCATCCATAGCACAGGCTAGCTCAGAGCTTATTTGAAACTTTAAAAGTTAGCACTTCTCGGTACGTGCTTCCAAGCAAGAGAACTACGACTAGCCTGCCACATAAATCCCATTCCAGGAGAAGCATGCTAAGAGGCTTCTTGAAATTAAAAAAAATCTAAACGAGGCAAAATATAAGAAAAGCTTACTTAGAAAAGTTGCTTGAAATTAAATTATCTTTAAAATGAGTCCAAACACGATATGAATCTGATAAAATTGACACGTAAAAATTTAATACTTTTCTCTTTCTTTAAAAGTTAAATTTTAAATTTTGAATAGACTTTTACTGTTAATTTCTCTATTAGCATCCCCAATTAATATGTTGGATCCCGCCGTATACATCCTTATACCTGGTTAAGTTGTTACAACAACAAAGAGACAAAAAAAATTGAAATCACTGTATGATAAGATGCCAAGTAAGTGCTACGTGCTAGTGCACGTCACACTAGTAACAACAGATGTTCTTCACTGTTTGATATGTTTGACTCTTGAAACCATCTGCCATCTTGTAGCAAACCTTCAGAGTCTAGGAATGGGCTGAAATATTTGACTGCAGTATAACACTCCTAGCATTAGCTAACTTTTTTTATTTTATTTGCGACTTACTTTTACAGTGGCAAAGTTAAGGTGTAACCTACCACCTTGTCTTACACTTAACCACTGAAAAAAAAAAATAAAAATCAAAGACAGCAGAACATTAAAACACATTGAGAAAAAAATAATGAGAGAAGTAAATATGATATAAAATTACAATAAGCATGAGTATTACCATCTAGAACATAAATTATTCCTGATTAATATTAAATTGTGACATGATACGGAATCTTTATATCTGAACAATTATGAAATAAATAGGAAATATAGATAAACTGGATATATTAGACTAGACAAAAAATAATAAAAGAACTAAAGCTATAATTTAACTACAGTAATAATCTCACAGGGAGACTCTGGGAAATATTAAAAATGTAGTATACTAAGTAAATCTTGTGGGAACTGAAGTTATTACATTACTACATAATAGAACAATAGTATATTTTCAAGAACATAAGAAGTAAGCTACACTATCAACTAATACTGAGAATATACAATATTACATTTACTTTCACACATGCACATACTCACATATATGCTAGCATACACACACGCACACACATGTCACACACACATACACACGGGTCAAAAAGTGTAATATCATCCACTGTTCATATTGAATTAATTTTTAAAATGTTAGCTTGGCAAATTTTTTAAATGAAGAAACAGACTCATGCTCTCTGGTTTTCTCATCGAGTGCATTCCAAGCACGCGCAGTGGCCACCGAAAACAATTTTGAATATTTACTGGTTCTGTGCCTTGGTATTAGTAAAACCATATTTAATTCAGAATGGGTACTGATATCATGATGGGTCTGAAGTAAATTTAATTTATCAGCTAAATATTTCGGACTTTTAATATGAAGTACTTTTCTAAGTAGTAGTAGGCTGTGCAATTTGCGTCTATTGTCAAGTCGTAACCATGATAGCTTGTCGTAATATGGAGAAACATGGTCGCGTGATTTTAGATTAAAAATAAAACGGATACAAATATTTTGTAATTTCTGTAGTCTGGTTAGTTGTGCGTTAGTCAGGTCATTGTACACTATGTCACTGTAATCGAACAAGGGAAAAATTAGTACCTGCACAAGTCGTTTTTCAATGTTCTCAGTTAGCTGGTTTTTAAGGCGTTTTAGTAGATGCAAAGTTGCTAGAACCTTTTTACTTATATTAGCAACATGAGTAGACCAATTTAAAGTACTACTCATAGTAAGACCAAGATTTTTAATTGTTGATTGTATTTCAATATTTGTGTTGCCTACTACAATATTTGGTAGTTCAGCGGTAAGGGATTTTACCATCTTATCGGAACTGCACAATAAAATAGCCTGGAATTTTAATGGGTTCATATGGAGTCCATTTTCTTTGGACCATTTTTCGACAGCTTTAAGATCTGTGTTTAAATTGTCTACATTTTTCGTGGTATCCGAGGAAGAAAAAGAGCAATATATTTGCAAATCATCGGCATAAATGTGATATTGAGAAAATGTAATATATTTTGGCAAATCATTTATAAATAGCGCGAACAGAACAGGACCAAGTACAGAACCCTGCGGCACTCCAGCACTTAACAATATGCCAGTCAGATGTTACCTTTCCAGCAACAACACACTGACTCCTACAGGAGAGATTAGACGTGAACCAGTTTACAGCGCTATAAGGAAAATTAAAATTACATTCCAGTTTAGCAAGTAAAATATCGTGGTCAACACTATCAAAAGCTTTACTGAAGTCTAAAAGTGTCCATGGCTAGTCTAATGTCGTCAACAATGTTTACAAGAGTAGTGTTAGTACTATGATTAGCACGGAAGCCTGATTGGTACTTGTCAAGTTGTTTTGTGGAGTTAAGATAAGATTTCACTTGACTTAGCACAATATACTCAAAAACTTTGGACAAAACTGGTAGTATTGATATGGGGCGGTAATAGGCGGTAGTGGAGGGTTTTGATGTTTTAGGAACAGGCTTTAAGTACGCGGTTTTCCAGGCGTTAGGAAATTGTGCGTGCTTGAGTGAGAAACTAAAAATACTGTGCAAAGGGAATATAAGACAGGGGAGTAAAGATTTTAAAATACGGATGGAAATTCCGTTTGTGCCAACTGCGGAGAACGGCTTTATTTATGTCTTTAAAAGTTACGTTACTAAAGTCAAATGTTTCAGTTGTAACAGTTTTCTGACCATGCAAATTTCTTAATGTAGTGTCTTTTACATCTTCAGCTATAGGCATGGAAGAATTTAAGAAATGTAAGTTCAAGTCATTAGGATTAATATCACATACGTGCGGTACAGTTTTATTATTTATGCCTAAAGCCCGCAAATCTCTCCACAGCTGTGATGATGAAAAATTTCGTTTACCGATTTCTATGGAATGAGTGAATTTTGCGTTTCGAACCATTTACGTACATCTATTCCTAAGAACACGGTATGTTTCAAAACATTTTGTGGCCATCTCTACATCCCTTTTGAGAACTTTTTTATATTCTCTATAAGCTGTGTCCCGTTGCGCTATCAATGTGCGTATTTCTTGCGTCATCCAAGGAGAGGGAGGACGTGTCACACGTCGAGTTTTGACTGGTGCGTGCATATTAAGAAAATTAATAAGAGTTTCATTGAAATATTTAACCATGTCATCAACTGAGCGCATCTTATTGATTTAATTCCATGGTAACGCGGCAGCTTTGTTCAACATATCCGGCATGCTAAGACTTTTAATATCTCTGTATGTTACAAATTTAGCTGGAAATTTAGGAGTACGGACAGAGTACAAAAGATAAACGAGATCGTGACGAGATAGGCCAGGAACAGGAAGTTGTCCATGGTTCAGTACTCGGTTTGAACTAGACGTAATAATTAGATCGAGACAGGTATGAGAGATGGCAGTGTGGTGGGTAGCATCAAGTGTACAGAGTGATAGATTACAAGAAGAAATAATATCGAGGAGATTAGAGGTGGTGTTATTGTTTGCGCTAATATCAGTGTTAAAATCGCCCATAATAATTGTATGATCATAATTGCTTGAATACATAATTAATTCCGTTTCAAGTTCGCAGAAATTACCAACCTTGGATGGCTTATAAACTACCATTAGCAGTACTTTTTGAGCAGGAACAGCAAGTTCTAACATTAAATATTCCGCCTGGCCAGAGTATACACTTGCGGACGAGGACAGAATTTTTGCCTTCACATCTTCACGAGCGTGTATTGCTACACCACCCCCTCTTTTACCTTCCCTGTCGTTTCTAAACATGACGTAACCCTGTAATTGGACCAACACTGTAGGGAGAGTTGGCTTGAGCCATGTTTCAGACACTAAAATTGTGTGAAGACCGAGACCTTGAAAGACAGCTTGGAACTCGTGAAAGTGAGCAACTGAGGACTGAGTGTTGACTTGTGCCAGCTGTAGACTACGTGGTCGGGGGAGGAATGCCTTTTGTAACAGTAAACCGGTTGGTACGCTGGTTGTGGAGGTTGGCGTAGTAGGGGGAGACAAATCCTCGGCAGGAAGCGGGATAGAGCAGAGCTCTTGAAAGCACTTGGAGGTGGGGCTCAGTGTTACCAACTGTTGTTCATTCAGCATAGATTCTGTAGGAAAAAGAAAGAAATTTACTCACCTAGCAGACCATTGAACAGTGGATGATGTTTACGTAAGACGCACAGAACACAATTATACACACACGTAGACACACACACAAACACATAGATTGACGAATAATTATACAACGAAGATAGTAGGAGAAATATGACTTCATCATCAAAAAGCTATTTCTAGTGTACATCATTAAACACTAAAAACAGAAACATAAATCACGTTTGAAAGCAAAGCTCCAAGAATATAACGTTTCATTCAAACGTTCTAGTTCGCTCTGCGTCAAGACGTAGATTCGCTTGTTGCCGCGAAGGACAACTATTTTTCCATCAAAGGTCCAACAGTTACGCAGTCCAAACTTATCCTTCGCTTATATCTGATGATAAAAGTTTCTCGCTGAGTCAAGCATATACAGTGAACCCTCAATAACTCGGACCTCAATGTCCCGGACTTCAGATAACTCGGACAGAATTTTAAAAAAAATTTAATAATTTTTAATTAATTATATTTTGGTTAAAAAACATACAAAAATCGTTTCTGCTGGATTTAAATTCATCACATTATATTTTAGAACTGTAATGAACTTTATAACGTAGTCGTCCATCGCTACTTAGCCTTTAATAATCCCACAGTAAATATCTGGCAAGTTCCGTGTGGTAAAATGTTGCTAGCGAGGCGTGCGACGCGCGAGTAAAGATGCAACGTAGCAGGCCGACCTCTCACTTCTTTATCTTTCCTCCCTCTTCGCCCTGCGAGCCAGGCACATGCGTGTGTTGTAAACAAACATTTCAGTGTGGTGCTTGTGAAATGACGGTAACTACGAGTTACAATGACACATAAACGGAAAATTATTTTGTTCTGGTATGTGCAATGAATTCAGGGTTGCAAAACAAATTGTCCTGTACATTAAAAAGAAAAATTAAAAATCATTGCTTCGCATTGTGATGTAGAAAAATTGGTGAGAGGGTTTATGCCTTTTTAACAACAATGTTTACAAGTTTCAAGAGTCGATGTAGGTGGTGAAAGAACAACACAACATCCATGCCTGAGCTGGGATTCAAACACAAGGCCTCTCGCACAGTACATCGATGCCTGACTACGCTATGGAGGCCGATGTGATGTACAAAATATCGTGACTTAGTCAATTTGATGGGATAAAATAAAGAAGGGGGGCAGAGGGAAATTTGCCTCGGGCCTCACATTCAAGCGTTTGAATAAAAAATAAAAGATAAGAGTTATTATTTAAGATGAACTGGCTTTTATAAAGTTCCTAATAAACCTTGATGGTTGCTGTGAAATGTATTTGAAAGTGTAAGTGGTAATAAATACGTCATTGATGTCCTTTGCCGAGGTGAGAGTTATGACAGCCCAACCAACATGTCAAGTGTGAATGTCTACAAGCGCACAGTATCATCACTACAACTAAAAAAAAAAAAAAAAGAGGGGAGAGGCTTGGATTTACATTGCCCCGGGTCTCATTACATATTCTAATGAAGTGACCCTGGGAAAAATTATTTCTCGTAGAAACATTTGAAATAACTGAATGATACAAATCTGGAGGAGACGGTAAACAGATGGTACATTCAGTAGAGATCTCGAGTGGTTGTTGTGAGAGGTGTAGAGCTGCAAGACACAGCTGAAAACAAAGCACATTTAACTAAGCAAAACAGTAATTTAGACAGTTGTCCAATACATTGCAATTCATGGTTTTAAATGCACTGTTTTTTAACATTTTTGTACCTTGCTTTTGGTTGTTTTTACTACCATTTAACTCTGTAGAACATGATTAAAATTTTATTGCTTTATAATATGACAATTTGTGTAAGAATAAGGCTGTAAATTACGTTCTATGATGAAATTTACATACATAAACTTAAATTATAAAATTCGTAGTGTTAAAATGTGTTCACATATGTCTGTACAGTGACTCAGAAGGATTGTTAATTACAGTACCGTTTTTATTCATGTATACGAGGAAAATTATTTTTGTACCTTTGTAACTTTGTAGGAGGGTAGAGTAACTATCAGGCTAGCAGCTGGCTGCTGCCCCTTCGCTGTGACATATGGACGTTAGGTATTTTTCAATGTAAACATCTTGTGTGAGATGCATGTGGTCACGTGCGTTGTTTGTATTACTGTCGTGATGAGACTGTACCGGTTCACCTTAACTACTTCCGCTCGCAACCTCCCTAAAATCTCCAACGATAATTTCTTATCTCTCTCACACGTGCTCGCACATTGGCTGTCGCCAGCCAGACGAAAACTTTTATGTGATAGAAGGGTGCCTTGATGCCAGCTTCTAGCACAGAGATAAAAAAAGGATCAGCCAGAAGTAGCATAAAAAATAAATAAAGATTTGTGACTGCCCACATTGTTTGACATTCTTTTATAGTCCTCCACGTTAGCATTAATTTTCCCATTGCATGGCGGCCCTTCTGTAACTTTGTGACGTGTCCGCTTCCGCTACTAGTACGTCTACGTCGCCGTGTTGTTAGTTACCTAGATGTCCCTGTTCGGGGACACCAGAATGTGACGGGGCCTGCTCTACGTTGTTGTTATTTAGATGTGTTGGAGGTCATGTCGTTCATGTTCGGGGCGGCAGAATGTGACGGGTGCTTCTTCTATGTATGTTGTTTGTTTATATAGATGTTGGACGTAACCCTCCTCCGTTGCTATTACAAGTAGTTAGCCGGCAAAAGCAAAGCAAAAACACAGCGAGCTGATGTAGAGGCGGTGCCTATTAGATTAATGCCCGGATAGCAGTGAGGTTAATCAACCACAGATGA
>PNEQ01118216.1:0-19073 GCA_003012365.1 Medauroidea extradentata
CTTTGTAACTAGAAGTAACTATGTGTAGAAATTTAATATTATAATATTTCTGTTGATTATTCTAAACAGAGAGATACCGACTGTCAAAATTCCCACTAGCAAGAAGCAGAAATAGATACTCCTCCGTTGGTATTACACGAATTTATTATTTTTTTTAGTGTGTTCAGCTTTCCACATATATGCGTTGGCACCTCGGACCTTAGTCGAAGATACACGAACTTGCCCGAAGCATGCGCTACGAGAGAGAGGGAATGCTATCTCTCTCTCCGTCTGCGCTTCTTTACGGAGTTATTCCGTTATTTAAAATTATTGATGCCTCTTCGCTCATTTAAGTCGCGTTCTTCGTTAAATTCTCTGTAAATTTACTGTTTTTTCTAACAGTGTAGATACTCAGTGAAACAGCAGCCAGTGAACAAATAGACGGGGCTTGAGTATGCATAGGACAACTAGCGTACGGGTCATTGAATTCGCTAAAATTACTGTCCCTATATAGTAAAAATATTGTATTTTTACAAGGAAAATCTTGTAACGAAATGTCAGAAAATTATCAGACACGAATGAAAGTAAGTCGTCAGAAACCTTCAAAACTTGTTACAAATATAGTAAACTCCAATGGGAACTAGTAAAATAAAAGTTAATGAGCAGATTTTTCAATTTGAAAGAAAATAAACCTAGGAGACCTGTCACATTTTACAAAACATTTCGTACTTTCACAAAACTAGTTTTCCAAAAAAATGTTTTTTTCACTGCAAACAATTGTAAAATGAACCAAATATTAGATGAAAATATAGAAAATTTGTTTGTAGATCTACAGAAATATTTGTAAATATACAAGTTTTTTGTAAATTTTACAAAACACTTTTGTAGCGTTACAAAAACATTTTTGGAAACTGATTTCCAAGAAAAACTTTTTTGTAAAATTACAAAAATTATTTTTACTGTGTAGTTATGCAGAAAAATTGTATTGTAACTTTATTATTTGTTATTTCATGTTAGTACGATATCTACTAATAATTTGCAAATAATGGTGTTTTTTTATAACAGTGCAGCCGTTTTTGAAATATGAATTAAAGTCATTTTACAATAACGCAAATTAATGTTAGGCGCACTGCCAGACATCTGCTGTTGGCACACGATTATGTCGTCTTTAAGAATGGCAATGTAATGTTGGAAAAAGTGTTATGCCTTGTGTTATTCACCCCAACGGCAGTGAAACGTTGCTTAAATGCCTGCAGAGTCTATATTGGTGCAGTCGCCACACTGATCGCATCCCGCCTTAACGCATCAGACTTAATTGCCGGCGTGGCCAGCCCCTAGATGTTTGCACGAGGTGATCATGTCGCAACAAAGGCCCAAGTAGTTTTATTCAGGGAACTCCCCTATCTCTTGAGCTTTATCCTCGGCGCTGCTCCATATCCACAACATTCACCTTTACACACTCTGAAGACCTGAATAGTTTCTAAAGCCCAATACACACGGGCCTCTTTCTTGTTCACCAAGGTGATCACGAAGAGGCGAACAAGAAAGTTTACACTCCCTTGTATACATACTTGCGTACTAGCTTGAATGTGCCTCTATGCCAAATAGGGTTAGAAATACGAGGCCCTTTTTTGTTTTTTATAATATATATATTTTTTTTAATTTTTGATTTTTCTTACTATAAAAAATAACGAGGATATGAAATTCGTCATTTTGAATTATAAGCAACATCAGTTATATACAGGATTGAAACTGAAAAATAAAGTTTTGTGCCTATACGAGGCTTCGATTTGTGTTCTACTCTCAAATAAATACTATTTAGAATATAATAACGTACGTAAACGAGCCACGTGAAAATATAAACAAACGACTTGCACGAGAAGGTGCATGAAAATTAGAACCGCCTATAAATTATTCTAGCTAGAATGCAAGATCTTGCATGCATGCTCCTTGCATACAAGTCGGCCAGTCACACGATGCAAGTCACTTTGAACAAGGTGTTCACATTCTTGCTCAAAAAAGATAACCGTGTGTATTGGGCTTAACATATCTGTCAACTCACCTACATCTCCACCCAACCGAGACAGATGGCGCATAACACGTTTAACTCGCAATCTGAGGGACGTGGGTTCGAATCCCCTCTCCGACTGTTCTAATTCCCCAGCCGACTTCAGTTGCCTACTTTTCGCTCATCTGGATTGGCGGCGATTTTACTAAATCGTTAAGCACGAAAAATAAAATATTCTGCACTTTGAACCACATGAACAGCAAGTTAAAGCCACAACAATCGGCTATTAAAACATTCATGGGTAAGCAAATGAATGGAGTCAACAACATGTTCTACGAGTACAACATGTATTAGTTAAAAAAACAATGTGAAATACTTAATTACCTCGTCAGTTCGTTACAGTAATTTTTTACGAGACCGGGAAACTTTCGTAGTCATACTGCACCATTGCTATATTGAATAATTTTATCAAGAAAATACATAAGTAATAGCCCTACTACAACTCGTTTTTATGTACGTATGGTGTATTTGAGTTTTTAAAAGTATATTGATGACGTACTAGGTTTCATATTTATTTTTTTTTAGGAATCACAATTATACATATGACGTTTTATGAAACAAAGGTTTATATGGTAAAATGAATAGCACTCTTTCAGTCATCACGATGTTTGCGTACAAATTTGAGAACTTATGTTCTAGAACTACTTCATCAAGCATAATGTTGAAAGGGTCCTTTACAAGTGTGGCATGTCATAATAAAACACCTGGCAGTCTTGCATAATGTCTGCTGTCAAAGAATATCAAATTTATCCTTCGTAATTTTCACTCAATCATTGCGCAGACGTTTCACTTCATTGTCGGGGTTACTGTTTTCTTGATTATTTGGGGTTGCAGCTGTTATTCTGAAAGAGGCCTAGACGTATATAAATCTTTATAATCGTAATTTACATGGTGTCGTAGTAATATTTGAATTAAGAGTTAAAATAAAAAAAAATAGTGAAACCATGAACACATACCATTGAAATCTGTTTGGACTCGCACAGTCAAATCGTGATAATACTGTATAAATGTAATGTAATACATTATGGAACCTCCTCCCTTTTTATCTGTATCCTGTTATTATCGACGAAACAAACGAAGCGGTGCTGTAATCAATGACAAATATAAAGGGTTAAAATGTCACATCGGATGACCATAGTTTATGTCTAGCAGCTCTGCAGGCATATATATATATATATATATATATATATATATATATATATATATATATATATATATATAAAACCTGAACAAGTGTATGCATATTGTTTTCTCAGCTGAATCTCTGTAGTTGAATGCATACTATCACCACTTTCCGACTACGTGTGTCCATTAAACAGGGATTTATGAGTTATTGACATTGTTATATTTTTTAAGGCTGTATTAAAAATAGCATTCGCCATTTTACAGTTTCTGTTTTGGTGGCCAAATCCGCAACTGTATAAATCTTTAATTCCATCGCTTTGTTCATAAAGTGCAGTCTTAAGGATTAAATCATAAAATATACTAGTGAGTCCTGTATCTTCTTCATGCCACATGTAGCAATAACCAACATATTGTGACATTATGCACTTTCAATTTTATCCAGCAGGACATAAAAGAGACACTTGGGGAACATGGAACTGATTCCAATTTCATGGCATAAATATGTTTAGCAATTTTCTTTCCAGCGGGTTTGTCTTCTATTTCAGAACATTTTTCTTGGATGTGAACATAGTACATTTCTAGCAAGACATTTACAGCGAGGGAACTGCAACAGAGAACACACGTATCTTTCCAAAGTGGAGACATTAAGTAATTTTGTTGAAACACTCCATGAATAATTGATTTAAAGGTGATTTTTTCCCACTCTTTCACAATAACTACAGTATCCTCTGCATAGCTAGACTTGTGCTGCTCACAGTATTCTTACGCTTTTGAGACAGGCAGTTCTGCAGTAATGCAATTATATTTTTGGTAACGTAGTTATAAATGTCACCTTGACGTTTCTTGCGTATTTTCAGCTTCGTTTGTTCCCATATATTTCCAGTCTGGTTTGTCTCTGTTGGGACTTCTTTCAAACATAAGTTCAAACGATCTTCACTCGACTTATGTTAATACCGATCTAGAACGTTACACTCTACAATGCATTATGCGTTGATAAACATTACTTTGCACACTTTTTGCCATATTGCACTGTGTTGCAAGTGGAACAAAAGCGTTGTGGAACTGCGGAACGGCATAACACCGCATTGATCTTGTGTCTAGTAGGTTTGGAAAAATCGTCTGTAATGTGCCTACTAAAAATGAATTACAAATAGCTTTCAGGTCGTCTTCATTGTAGCTGGCGTGCATGACTTATGATGATTTCTGCTTGAGTAATCAAAACAACTACATGGAATCAAGTGGTAACTTATAGCATACAACACAAACTGACGAGCTCTGAAGCCTGTCTTTTGTGAAAAAAGACACAATTGAGAATTACGAGGTTATACGACATGGTTATGATTTAGAAACATTCGAGGTTTTTGGTACATAAGACATTGGCCTTACAAGCTTTTAAGCTTCAGTAGTCAATAGGATTGCCAAAGAAATACGAGGTATTAAAATAAGGAATCCAATTCAGTGTAGACTTACGAGGTTTTAACACTGGAAGTCAATAAAAATTCTAACTAAATTCCCCTGGACTTATAAATTTGTTAATATCTGTAATAAAGAGAGTTGGCACGTAAATCTTCGACATGTATTTAGTCTACGTAAATAATTATGTGAGCTCCGTGGTTTTAAATTTTGTAAGTAACAACTCTTTCTAGTTTATGGGCAGAGGTTGTTTTCTTGATATGAAATACCATATTATCATATCATATTATAATAAACATATATGTACTATTATTTAATGTCCGTAGCTGTACTTCACTGTAAAGCCAATTAAAAAGTCCGACCTGTGCATTTATATATTTCTAAATAGTAGTTATATAAGAAACATATGTCAGGGTATACTTCCCATATTTAGGAAGATGGTTTTAGTCTTCAATAATGAATGGCAGTTTTTATAGCTGAGAGCATGGCGTGTTACCAGCATGAAGATCAAGAGGTGTCCGGGGACATGGAAGCGAACTCTGGTCGAATAACACTGCTCGTGATTAAATATGGTAGGCTGAGGCTGGCTGACCTGCCCTTCTTCGGCTTCCTCGCGGTCGGGTGACAACGACGCGCCTAGTGGCTAACGGCAGAACATTGGCCACGAAACGCGGCTAACTAGACCATAAATTTAGCCCAAGATTATCAACAACATTTTGAATACATCCCATCGGGAAATAGCTACTTTACGTAAGGAACTTCCGAAAGTTGGTTCCTCAAATATTTTAAGGTGCACTTAAGGTGTCTTACGTAGTCTTTGTGAACACGTTATTATTGTTAGTAATATGTTCTGTAATATTTGTTTAAATTAATCCCACAATAACATATCAACTTAAAATAATCAGTTATTAAATACTTGTTCTGCTAAATTAAGATTTCGTATTGCTTTGCTATGCTTCGTTTGGGCATTATTTACTTTTATTTAATGCAGTAATACAATTTTAATGTAATGTAAAAATGTTTTAAAACAATATGTTAGATTATTTAGTATAGTCTTAAAAGATTACTTTTAAATTTATGAACTTCTTTTTGGATATATCAAGTGCCTCATGTGGTATTGAACTGACTTCGACCCAAGCCCATTTACCAATTACGACATAATACACATTTAAGAATTTAATAACTGTGGATAATTTGGTTGTGAGATTTTTATTCATTTTATAGATAACAATCAATTTACTATCTCTTTATTGATTGCAGCTTTATCTAACTGTCTTTAATGCATCTCGAATGACCTCATAACAACAGTTCAACGGTAAAGTTGTAATTTAGCATCTGCTTAGTGAGAAATTCGCTGTTTGTACCACGAGAAGAGCTTGTATGAGAATTAATTTTTTTTTACATTCATATAAAGTACAAATAAGTTTTCTTTCTTTTATCTAACTTATATGTTTATTTATGCGACAAATTATCGATATTGCTCGAGTCTTATTCTTTGTGTATAGTTTTTCTGGAGCATTCAGCAGTTATGACCGTTGGACAACGGTCTACTATCATCATTTTAAAACATTCTTTGTGAAATACTTACCTTCAAAATCCAGTATAAACTGCTTACTGCAAGTCAACAAATTGGGAAATTTATTCTTTCGACGCTTACATGTTCCGCCTAATAATACGACAATATTTAGCTCTAACGAAATGAATAAAATATAACTTGATGAACAATACGTTATTCTAAATACACAAAGCGTAAATAATTTTATAAAATATGTCGTATGAACTTTGGGAGAAAATAATTCCGAACAATACTTATAGAAACATTATTGTGGGAACTGGGTAAATGTATAAATTTATATTAGCTAGCAACTAACTCTACCTGCTTAATTTTATTGCGTACAGCTAAATTCTACTGAGCAAATCAAGTCACGTATAAAAATCAAACAAGCAATGAGAAATATTTAAAAAAACACACAGAAGTCACATAATGGAAATTGACCATATTAGTTTAAAGAAACTGTGTTAGAGAAGCACGAAAACCGGTGGCCCTTTAATGCGGCTCGTTTTTATATCGTTAAATTGATGATGCTTAAACATAGCATAAAATCTTATATGAACCGTATATGTTTATGTAGGAATTCATATTTCAACAGTGAAAATAAGCCGCGGATAGAAAAAAAAATTAATGAAAATAAATTTTTATTTTTTAAAATTTTACTTCTATATTAAGGTTACCAAATATTTCCAACGTGAACTTAAAGTTGGTAATATAAATATCACGCCCTGGAGAAAACTAAACAAATTTGTAAACAAGTACCATAGTTAGCGTTCAGAAAAATTGGTTATATCTATCGTAACGAACTGAACAACCTACACATTTTAAATTATGTTTTCTACACACACAAATACTTAATAAAATACTTCCGTAGAGGATTATTTAAACGTAATATTTCGCAAAATATTGCTGGCTTAATTTATAAAATAAAGAAAGGCATAGCTGGCGTAGTCATGCATAGGCAGTGGTACAGAGGTGAGTATTATCGACTCCAGGACCACACAGCTGACTTGGATGCTAGCCGACGAAATAACCAGTGGTGGCGCACCATCGCGACACATTTCCCTTATCACGCGTTTTCGGGTGACCGCCGCCAAACCTCGCAATCTTTCCTCGGCCACGCCGCCTCCGCTCGACCCTTTGTTCCTGCGCCGACGAGTGTGCGAGAAAACCACGTGCCTTGGCCAAGTCGCACTCCGGCCGGAAATAATCCTTCTTAACCTATTTCACGCCCGCCTCTGGCCAACTCTTTCCAATCCTGCGAAGCCGCAACAAACCAAGCAAGGAACGTACACACTAAAAATGTTTTGTACTTTTACAAGGAAAATCACTGTAACGCCAATTGACAAAGAAATTCCTTGTAAAAAAATACAATGGTGTCCTTGTGAATATACAAATTGTGCGTTTGTAAAAGAAAAAGTTATACTCTTGTATGTATTTGTACTAGCAGCAATAAAAAAGAATTTGTAACAGTCTATTCTGTTCATGACTATTAATTCATGAAATAACTGTTAAACAAATAATTGTATGTGTAATTAATTTTGAGAAACAATATTGGGTATGCGCTATTCGAGGCCAAACTTATTTGTAAGTTGCAATTTTTTGTAAGTATTTGTTTAATGTACTTTCCATTGACTTAATTGTTTTAATTTTACAATAGGGAATTAATAAGAACACTATCTTCTTCGAAGCAAATCACATAACAGATAATGTTATTTGTGAATAAATATATGATGTCCTACAAATCTGTTAGTTTTGGTAATCATTCTTTTTTCGAATTTTTTACAGTACAATTGCTACAATATTACAAAAGTACTTTTCAATGATAAATTTTGCGCTTACTTAAAGGTTTTTAAAAGTACTACAAACGAATAACTTGTACATTTTACAAAAAAAAATTCTTGAATGATTAATTGCCCTGCTCTGTTCGAATACGATACATATTTTACTGCGTTAAAATGTACAACTTGTAGGCTTCTTCTAAAACTTTATTATTAATATTTGCCTTGGTAATGTTTCTCAACTGATATTTTTTTACGTATCGTGCAATACAAGACCTCTAACAAACTACGACAAACGTGTGAATAGAAGACAAAATGTTGACAGATTTCTTGCTAGGAAGTTATAGGTTCAGGAAATAGTTTTGCAGGAAAACAAGACCTATAGAAATCATCACATAAAATAATTGTCAAACCTCCTATTGTTTTTCATTACACGTTCTGGCTTACAGTGAGAGATACACAATGAGGTTGGGAGTCCATTTATTTTAAACCTCTTTTAAAATAAAGTCGATTTAGAAAAAGATGCAGACAGTTAAACCTACAGAATAAAATTAAGGAAATAAATAATCACAACTAGAAAATTGTTGACTTAGAAATTGTGATGATTAAATAACTAATATATTTCCCGCCATTGTCTATACCTTACCCACTGTGTTCAGGGTGTATACAAACATTAGGGGCCTATTTTGTCTTCGTCCTCTATGTCAATTTAATTATTACTAACTGTAAGTCATTAAAATTTTAAGTTACACTAGTTTTGAAGTTAGTATTTATTTGCTTCTAGTTATAATTAGGTACAGTTACTAAGGGCACGTACATGGAACATTCTTAAACATTACCACAAGTTACAGAGAAGCTATATTGAAGCAAACAGACAATTATAAATTACTTTCAAGCATGTTATTCCCAAATACTACTATTTGTTTATGCTGGTATGTAATTACACGCATTTTAACAAAAAAAATCACCGTTGGTACCAAACTAATGCAATAATGGACCAAATGAATATTTAAAAAACTTTACTTGGCTACATCTCCGGATGTTATATGATTCGACAACGAGCACCACTGCAAGTTACGTAAACAAGGCAATCACTCTAAAAGCAGCAGACATAAATTACTTGACGCCTTATAGACTGATAAACCTTGAGCATGCTTGTGTATGTTTACATGCGCAAGTTCATGCCCTGTTTTGAAAATTTGGAAACAATATTTTCTATAGGATTTTTTTTATGAAAAACTGGCATACTGCTCAATAGGCACAGCTGTAGTTTGAACATTCTTTAACATATCGACTCTTAGGAAATTTCAACCCAATATGCTGAGAATTGCAGCCAAGTATCTTATTTTCAAGCGAATTTAATACTTACCGAAACTACCCAGTGTAATATATATATATATACATATGCCAGCAACCATTTATGACACATAAAATTGTAGTGTATTATAAGATGACGAGATTAATGTGTTCTCCTATTTCAGCTTTTTAAAACATGTTTATTAGATGTTCTTTATATAGACGTGTAATCAATGGCAAATTCGGACAAAAAGAATGACCAATTATAAATGATCAAATTTTGGACGGTTTAGTAGAACCGTTTTTTCCGAATTCGTTGACCTACTCAGTTACGCTATGTGTCACAAAGTGATGTTTGTCGACATTATCCACGCTTTTAAAAAATACTTCCTGAGCCACAACGAAACGCTTTTTTTATTTGAACCACTGAAATGCAACTTGATCGCAAACAAAATTTTTGCTTGAAAATTACAGTAATGTTAATCAAAATGGTGTTGTTATTACTAAGATATATTGAAACCTCTATTAAAGTGATTGTAAATGCTGTATTTTTACACAAGCTTAATGTTGAAAGAAAGTTTATGTTAACTTATAGAAACTTACATTATTTTCATTGTAAATATTTAAATGAAAAATGTCGCACAAAATATCACTTTCCTTATTGTAAATTGCTGCAAAGCAAGATTTGTTTCCCACAAGCTTAATTTTTTGCCGCAAAGTTATTATGCAATGGTTCATATGTAAACGTAATTTTGTTGTGACAAATAAAGTGTTTTTAGAGTTTAGGTTGCAAGTCTATTCACGTAATCAAATGTCATTCCTTTTATTGTCATTCCAACAATATGTAAAGTAATAACTGTTTATAACAGCTACGAATTCATGATATATTTATTGTTGACAGCTTATGAACTTCAAAAACTAAACAACACATAGAATGACTGACACATACACGTGTTTCACGGTAGAAGTGTACAAATATGCAGATTTGAGCAAATGTCGCCGTCGTGTTGAAAATATTGTTATCACCCAGGCCACAAAGCGTGTTTAAAATATACAAAAAACTATTAGAGTGCAATAAATTTAATATAATGGCCTGAAGTCATTTAATTAGACATTCGTAACAAAATATCTGCTCTGTCTTGCTACGTACAACCTGCAACTACGTATAAATGCACGAACGTTTCATTCCATTCTTACTTAATCTTCTGAGAATTTGTGACCGTAAACTGGGTATACTTTGCACAACCAATAATATTTCTGTGTGTGCTCATTGGTGAAATATTAGTGATCATTATCTGAGTAGGCCTATATCAAATTTATTTTGTAGAATACCCAGCCGTAATCTGGTTTACATTCACCAAACGTCCTATTTACGGTACCTTAAGCTGTAACTAAGGATGGGTCAAATAACAAAAAATATCGGATTCCAGTGCCGACTCTACTATTCAAAATTTAGTTCTAGGATTCGCTTTCGATTAACATTTTTAATATTTACAACATGCAACTTTAATTAACATCATAAGTGAAATTCATCTAAACGGTAGTGATGCTGCAGAAGAATTTAGTGACAAAACTTGTAAATACTAGATATGATTTAAAGTAAATAGATTATTTAAGGATTTTGTTAAAAAATATTAGCATCTACACACGGTCTGGGTCTAAACGATTTCGATAGGAGTCACAGCTGAATCCTGCCATGCTAAAGAGTGTCTTGCTGCATACTGTTGCAGGCGGAACATACAAGTACTTATTTGAAAGTGTCTGAAGTGGTTTGCAATGTACTTTATTTCTCCAGTATTCGGGAACAGAGCAATTGAGTGCCCTCGCTTCTTCACTAAAATACTGTTTGAACTCATCTGCCATGGACTCACTTCACTATGAACTTGAGAATATGCTAACAGGCTGGTATACTGAGACCGAATTGGGTTCGTTGCATTGGCTGGGACATTAATTTGTTTACATCTGCTTGATGGTGTCAGCAAAAAAAGAGCGTTAGTGTTGTTAACAGAAAGTTCAATTAATGTGTAATAGGCACTTATAAATAACTACAATACAGTAATCTAACCAACTGGTCAGGAATTTGAAGGGTTGATGCTTCTTTCAGCAATCTTCGTTTAGCAGCATCTGCCTTTGACTTTTCTTTAAAATGTGCAGCCTTGAAGCGTATATCTAACAGTGTGGTTGATGTCAAATTAATATTGTCTTCATAAGCCTTAAACCTGATTTTCATCGACGAGAACAAGTCAGTTTCCAGTCCCTGTAACCCAGAACCAGTTGGAGCAGGTTTCTGAAGCTCACTTTCAATCACATTGATGAGAAGAATAACCTGTAATACAAACAAAACCAGTGCATCACAAATAATGTGAGAATACAAGCACATTACAAGGTAAAACATAAAGTGTATAAATACCAACCTCTGCAGCAGGCACGTGATCTGGGCTGATGTGGGTTGTCTCTGAGTAAAACTGCATCAAGTACAGGGATGACTAGGGACAGGAATTTTCGGAGATACGATTTTTGCTCCACTTTGTATCAGTGCCTTATGTGCACAACTGCAGTTCAACTTCATGGCTATTGACAAGAGTCTTTTGAGCAGAGTCGTTATTCATTTGACTGTGCCAATCAATACACGGATAACTGCGACACATCACGTCTGTGATTTGTGGGTTGAACCCAGGGGCGTCATTTTGAGCCACAGGGGTGGGGGGCAAATGCCCCCCCCCCTGGGTTTAGAATTTTATGTGTATAAATATATTTTTTGTATTTTTAAATTCAAATAATGCTAACTTAAGCACATAAAACCGAAGTTTTGTTATTAAAGTATCTAATTTATACATGCTTAATTAATAAAAAAAGATGCAACAAGGTCACTGTCGCCGGAAAAAAAATCTTGCCCCCCCCCCTCCCCTAGGAAAACCTGAAATGACGCCACTGGTTTAACCTCAAGATGCTGGGTGTTACGGCATCGCTGACCACAAAGCCGAGATGCAGGTGCGCACGTAAGGCACTGAAACAAAGTTCTGCAAAAATCTTTTCGCTAAATTTCCTATCTCTAGGGATGACATTTTATATCAAAGTACATTGACTATTTGACAATTCTGGTATGCTTAGCCCTGCACAGGTTTAACAGAATTACTGTATTTTGTTCGTAGAAGCTCTAGAGCATGTGCAATGTGATATCCTACCGTGTTGGCTCGTCTTGAATTAATCTGTGCTGGGCTACTCTAGTAGTAATCCGGCATTTCTTCAGCGCATTAGTGGAACTGTTACAAAATTATAATTTGTAAGTCATTATTATATGGGTTGCTGTTGCAAGTTATTATTTGGGAGGGTTTCACTCAGATGGTAACTACATTGTGGGTTCATTTAGATGTTATTTAGGGCTAAATGACTTTAAGACAGCTATGGTTAAACGGGCATTTACTGTACTACAATGGCAGATACTCTGAATAAAATAGATTACATTGTAGGAGGGGAGCGCAATATTACTGATTATTAAATTATTATGTTAAGTTGATAGTTGCTGCCTCATAACTAGATCTGACGACATTACCGAAAGCTGGATTGATAAGGAGACGGCATCGACGAACGAGCATGCACCCGCCAGGACTCGACCCCCGAGCCCCGATGGAGCACTGGACTGCTGTTAATCGGATGAGTGCTGGTGGACGACAGACCGACGACAGACCCCGTTTACTTGGTAACAGCGCCATATATCGGCATGCTTGTCCTAAATATTGTGCAACTACGAGGGGGGTGAGATGAGTTGCTGTCTTCTGTGGTTTCCCAACGCTGGCCTATTTGCAGCCCGAACCGCTTTCGCTCCCCGGCTTGCCAGGCAATATCATAACATCACCGTCCAATTTTCGAAGAAGATCCGTCCCCGGATCTTTAGGCCGGTCCGAGATCGATATGAAAATTGGACTCAAATCTGGAATTTTTCTGGCAGTGGGAATATGGAAAGGTGGTCAAACTCTTCAATGTGGATAGGAATTACTTAAACGGACTAAATAGAGAAGGACGTATAACTAAGGTGAATGAACTCCCTACTTGAAGTTGACAGTATGTGTACAAGTGACAGCTGTACTCTGAAGGTTGGCCGTGTCCTTGAACTTGTGCAAGGCGTGCATAATTCTTCCACACGACCACGGCAGACACTACGAGAGTGGTATCGTGAATCGCGCCAGCTGTACTAAATGTTTTGTTATACGTAGCAACTAAATTTGGAATTTAAATGTTCATTTTAAAAACTGTCCATTAGAAACTACAGTCTCGTATTACATATAAGTTCTAAAAATGCAAAGTACTACATTTAACACTATTAATTGGAAAATAATAATAATCGAAAACAATATCGCTCCCCTCTTACAAATGGAGTAGTATGTGTACAATAAGTTTGCTGAAAGTGAATACAATATTACAAAACCAGAAATTACAAGACTTCGTATTGTTATATGCTATTGACTACTATCTAATAACATTATTTGTTTCTATTTGTGTACAATTTCAGTCTTATCCGTTTTTATAATTACTTAAATTTGGTTGGCCGGCATAGGATTTGGACATAGAATACGGAGGGAAAATGAAACTTAGAAGTACATGTAAAAATTATCTAATTCTGAAACAAATCTGAAAAATAAAATAAATAATTGCAGCTGCATACTAACCCCTACATTTCAACTCTGTTGGGATCGGAATACATGAAAACTTATGCTATTTGAGTTCTACTATGTACACCAAAGAACTAATGTTTAAATATTTTTAATGCACCTTTGTATGTTTATATTATGTATGTAAAATAAAGTGTACCTAAATATAATTATTTTCCACATTAAATTTAAATTGACACTTCTATGATACTTTTATTTTCAATAATTTTATAATATTATGGATAATTGATTCTTTTCATAACATAATCAGGTTTTTATACTGTGTTTTTCTTTCACAAGACCTAAATTACTTATAATTCACTAGAATGTGTATTATACTGCATCATTTTATAGTACATATATATAACAATAATTATTTTCATGAAATTAAAGTGAAGGTTCGTTCATTCTTTTACAAAAGTTTTTTTTATATACGTGAAAGGTAATAAGAACAGATTTTGCTAGTTATGATAACCTCACTATATGGATAATTAATTTTATTTGTGGACAACAATATTAATTTTATAGGCTCCTTAATACTTTCATGAAATTTAACTTTTTTTTCGTACATGTCAACTGTAATGAGAACAGATTAACCTAGTGATAATTATCTTACTATATGGATACATGTTTTTTTTTTCTAGAGAGCAATACGCTAAATATTTTCGTTTGATATATAATTTTCAATTTTGACTTTGAATTAATAGCTATAGATTTCTTCTTTTTTCACTTTAAGAAACAGGTTGTATTTATTATAAAATTAAATTCAAATAATTGTGTGAAGAGTGAGGTGTGAATGTGTGGTGTGAAAATGTTACTGTGAGTTTGAATCTGTAAAGGTCGACTTTGTGTGTTAGTATATAGGTGTGAGTAGGTAGCGAAAATTTGTGTTGAATTTACCTTCACAATGGAGAGAATTGAAATGTACTGCAAGGACCTTGTATGAGGACTGGCTGGCGCCTGTAGTTTGTGATGGTGGTGTTGGTATTGGTGTTGCTGACGGTGACGGTGCCTCCGGAGGACTTCAGCTCGATTCTCGGCTTGGTGGCTGTCTGCAGTTGCTGTCCTGGATTCTGTAACTTAAACATGTTGTCTTAGAGAAAGTTCTAAATAAATATATTTATTATATTTCACGGATAACTATGTCCTTTACTTTGACTATTCTTTAAATTTATAATAACAATGTTATTACTGTTATGTGAATTAGCTCTCCCTCCATACTTAAATATGATATTTAGTTGTAAATTTTTAAATAAATTACCGAAATACGTCTGCCTCTATTGAAATATTGCTCAGTGGAAATGAAAAATTATTATTAAAACTATGCAATGCTGCCACTACATTAACTTCTCAACTATTCTACAAATCAATTATTTAATAAATAAATTACTGTTAAAATTGTGTGTGCGTATGCCGGAATATTTATTATTTTATTATTTTTAAATTATTTGAACTGTACCTATGGGTCACTGTGATTAGTTTATCAATATTACCTAATGCGTAGTGTATAACGGAATATATTTTATTTATTTACTAAATTGTAACTAAACACATGGATCACTGTGATAAGTATATTGGTTGTAACATAAATATTATATATATAGGACTAAGCAGTCAGGGGGGAAATACCGATATAAGAGAATGTACATAAGGGAAATACTCTAGGAATATTAATATATAGTAATTAACAGAAAAACGAAAGACAATTAACTCGGACATAAAAAACTGCACTCATAATTCATTTCAGAAGGGCGACCAGAGCACTCGGTTACCTGGACATAGACATCAGTGTTACAAAATGATAATTTGTACGTCATTGTTATTTGGGTTGCTGTTACGAGTTATTATTTGGGGGTTTTCACTCAGATAGTAGCCACACTGTGTGTTCATTTAGATGTTATTTAGGGCAAAATGACATTAAGACAGTTATGGTTAAACGGGCATTTACTCTACTACAATGGCAGATACTCTAAATACAAATACGTTTACAAAGTATTATATTAATTTAGGAGGGAAGCGCAATATTACAGATTATTAAATTATTATTTTAAGTTGAGAGTTGCTGCCACATAATTAGATCTGATGACCTTGCCGAAAGCTGGATTGATGAGGAGACGGCATCGACGAACGAGTACGCACCCGCTGGGACTCGACCCCCGAGCCCCGGCGGAGAACTGGACTGCTGTTAGTGAGATGAGTGCTGGTGGACGACAGACAGACGACAGACCTCGTTTACTTGTTAACAGCGCCATATATCGGCGTACTTGTCCTAAATATTATGCAACTACGAGGGGGTGAGGTGAGTTGCTGTCTTCTGTGGTTTCCCAACGCTGGCCTAGTTGCAGCCCGAATCACTTTCGCTCTCCGGCTTTCCAAGCAATATCATAACAGAACGCGATGAGTGTTTAAAGTGATCTACTTATTCCCTGCTGGAAGCAACAAAATTTTGATTAATTTGCTGTTCAAGAAACCTTACTTGAGCACCAATTGCAGGGTATGTGCTAGGCCGTAATATGATCAGACAACTCTGGGCCAGCAACAATGTTCCATGCACTATATCGTACGACGGCCACCACCTTTTGTTCTAATCCCCATTTACGTAGAACAGAAGTAAGAAATTCTGAAATGTTTTCTGCAGTAAGACTCACGTCAGGAAAAGGCGCAACTTCTAAACACAAGTGCTGGACGACAAACATTTTTCGGTGTAATGGGCAGTCACACTCAAAAATCTGTATTTTCCACAGACGTCGATAGGTCTGTGGTAATTGCATCAAATTCTACATCCAGATACAGTCTTTCGAAATTTTTGACAGTTAATTCATACATGGCTGGAATAATTACGTTGCTTAGAGTTTTTCGAGATTGCATTATGAAACGATTCACACGATGATTAATAAGTCCTACAATCCTTCTGTTTTCAACGCAGTTAAGTGGTTGATCATCCACACAAGCCATATTTGCAATTAGTTGTGCTATGTTTAACTGCCTCTTATCATGATCTTGCCTCTTATCATGTATGAATTTAATGTTTTTTGCAATCACCTGTGTTAATGTCTGCTGCGTTGGAGGCTTCTGTAGTAATTGCAAACTGCGTATTTACTGTCCTTACTATCAACGCAAAAATATTCCCAAACAGATTACTATTTCGTAAACAACCTCCTCAAAACTAAAACATTACACACCACATTTAGGACTCACATACGTACATCAGAACTTCGCGTTTGTTTACACTATCGTTTTTTTTCACAAATATTTTAATGATGAACGTAGACGTTCAAGTTAAACGAAAATATTCACTTGTGTTTTCCAGTTTACTGAACTGGGCTTGCACATAGTGCGCACCGAAAATTTTAGGTGCGGTTTCGCCGCTACACAAAATGTGTTATTTTTATCTGCTGTATTTGAACTGTAAAATCTGCATTGAAACTGATATTCATGCAACCGAAATTGCACTCACTCAAGAGTGCACTCATTCAATACAAAATAGAAATTAGAAGACTAACGCAAAAGAACTTTCGGAATTCGACCATTGCGTATCAAAGTGCAGTCCAGTGCAAACGACGCGAACACAGTTTTTTTTTGTGATATTGCCATAGCCAGACTGTTTATGTTTTCGTTTATCTGTTTTCTCGCCTACTAACAAATATTTTACGCTATATATAAAAAAATACAATTACGAGTGGGTGTTAATTATATCATGATTCAATTGCTTTGTATGGCAAACTAAAATTCTTTACAAGTAGTTAGAAACACAACTCGTTTATTAAATATAAAGAAAATTTACAGTTTTTACAGAAATTAAATGTTATTGTTTTTGTTGTTTTGGGTTTAGAAATGTCTTGTTGAAGGTGTAAAGAAAATATTTATAACGTATGTGCTACTTATGTAAACATCTCATAATTGAATATAAATTTATTGTGTGTCTGTGTGTATAACCTAGAACCGAGTTGTTGTGACTCACACAAAACCGGTTCCGAGTCAAACTTCAAAGACCGGCGAAAATTGGAACCGAATAACCGAACCGACCCATCCCTAGTTGTAGCTTTCCCTTGCTATAAACTGATTCTTTCAAGTATTCCCACACGAAGAAAATCGATTAGAATCTGGAGATCGTAGATGCCACGCTATTGATTCGCCACGTCTAATCCATTTACAAAAGTATATAAATGTTTAAATGCTGGCTTACTTGCAATGCAAAATGAGTATGATGAGTATGAAGCACCACCATTCTTTAGCCATATATTTCTAGACTCATCCTGGTTTGAGCCTTCAAGAAGTGGCTGAAGATTCTAGAGAGAAATATTAATAGCCTATGTATGTTACCGTTCAGTATTGTTGATAGTTGATAAGACTCAGTCAAGTGACGGCCTATTGCACCCGTCCACACGTTCACGTTGTTATAGGAAACATACGTCCTATGTTATATTAGTACCATGAGTGGATATTGAATATATGTTAGAATGTCCTCCTTTTTGCAAATGTGTCACCCTTCCACAAAATGTTAACAAAAAAGCTCGAGTCATCTCTATACTTTGCTAACACTCAGATATAATATTAAATTGTAGGTTAAAGAAATATATATAAACATTTAACAATTGTGGACGTTCACATCATACACTTGCTTTGGCATAGACTTTGAGAACTGTTACAATACGACATCCTTCAAACACATATGTTAGCCAAAATATTAAGGTTATCTTCTTAATAGTGCCGAAATCGCTCCTTACGAAGTTGCTTTGATAGAGGGGGTATTACCTGATTTTTTTGTTTTACTTTTATTTAAATGTTCGTTTAATTTAAAGAATAACCATACCATACTTTCTTTATTTGCGTCCGTACAAAGCGAGAAAAACGTAAATAGAGAGAGTGTTTTTTTAGCTCAATAAAAACGGGTGCCGCCATGTTGATATCCCTGTGACGTCATTGGCAGAGCCGCGATTTTATGGCGAAAAGAATTTTGCAACATTTGGTTTCGATGCGTCATGTGCACACCTGCAGCTCTGCTACATCATCTGTGGTTGGATGATTTTACTCTCACTGGCCTTGGCAAATTATAGACGTACAGACTCACAATAATCTTATTCTGATTGGTGCAGTCAAATGAGAAACGTGTCTGTACAAAGAAACGCTGCCAATAACCTTGAAACAGAACTGCCGATGTGCACGTGAGTCACTGAAACAAAGTGGGGCAAAAATCTTTTCGCGACAAA
>PNEQ01118220.1:0-21915 GCA_003012365.1 Medauroidea extradentata
GACGTTGTGGTTGATCGCTTGCTTCATGGAATTCTCTCCATGACGTAGGTTATTGACGCACGTAGGTCAGCCATCACAGGGGGTTGCTTAGGGTATTGCGCCGCGAAAGTAGTTCCACTGTTGCGCACTTTTTGTCCCCAATTATTATATTTGTGTGGATAAACAATTTTATTTCAATGTAAAACCTATAAACGGAAATCTTGGAATGCTTTGTTTCATGTTGTAAGGGTAATTTTGCTGGTTTTGTTGAATTTTGGATACTGTTGTATCACTCCGCCGTGTGCGCTATTTGTTACCATGTCCGTTGCCGTGGTAGGGCAGTTTGTGCCGGGCGCTGGCCCGAGGAGGAGGTGAGTGAGAGGAGTTTGTGCCGGGCGCTGGCCCGAGGCGGTCGTTAGTTGTAGGTTTTTGTGCCGGGCGCTGGCCCGAGGCGGTCGTTAGTTGTAGCAGTTTGTGCCGGGCGCTGGCCCGAGGCGGTGGTTAGTTGTAACAGTTGAGGCCGGGCGCTGGCCCGAGTCGGTCGTTAGTTGTAGGAGTTTGTGCCGGGCGCTGGCCCGAGGCGGTCGTTAGTTGTAGGAGTTTGTGCTGGGTGCTGGCCCGAGGCGGAGTTCAGACATGCTAACGCCGGACAGCTGACGGGAGTATTTGTGATTTGTAAATAACCGCCCTTTGTAAACATCTGTCAAAGTTACTGTAATAAATCAACCGTTGACTGAGTAAGTGAGTTGTTATTGATGAAGTCACGATGATTGGTTAACCCTGAAATTGAATCAAACTGAGCTATCCGGAGCACGTGTCGTAACATAACCTCAACACCCACTACAGTGACTACAACAGCAATAAACCACAGAAAGCAAGCAGCAGACGCAGAGGACGCGTCACAATATATATATAAAATTTCAATGTTAAAAATTAACTTTACTCACAGAATTTACGTTTATCTTTCTAACACATACATGAAAAAAATAACAACACACACACACCAATCACTATGTAACTTTGAGACTCGCAAATGTAATTCAAGAAAACTGTGAAACTGCATACAATTTGTATAAGAAACCCAAACACTTTAACAATATTTTACTTACTGAGAGATGTAAGTCACTTCATAAGGCTTATTTTTTCTGGCAGTATTTGTAACAATATCAGATTTAAAAAAAAAACACTCGTAACAATGCAATTTAATTTGTGTGCCTACAAGAATCACAATTTGGTACTGTATTTACCCATGAAAGACAAAGTATTCAAATGTTTCTTCAGTTTTTGTGTTGGTATTATGTGGCAAACAAATGCACATTTGAAACATGGGGTGTGTGATTATTTGTAATATACATACATTTGTAGTCTCATATTTTCTACAAGGAGAATCTATTGTAAAAATAGTTTTCATATTGCTAAAGATAATTGGTTATCTCTTAACAAACATAAAGATTACTTTACGCCATACAAATATTAATGTTCTTACTGGCATTTTTTAAAATCTGCTCTACAGAGTAGTTTGCATAAAGTTACAGTAAATATGTACATTTGCATTGACAATGATGAGCATTTGTTAATACATAATGTAGAAAAAAGGCTGTAAACAAATAGAGTTTCATTTATTGAAAGGAATAGCAGCACTACAAGACAAAAACTTTTTATGAAATGTACATTTTTTGCTTCAGCATTTCTCGTCATGTCAACGTTCATGACGAGTTAACACTCATCACGAGTGACTAGTTAGTAACATCTCCCCTTATGAAGCATATAAATGAGAACTATGCTGCCATTTTTTATTGATAGTTTACTTCTCTACCTGAAGACGGCAAAGCAGCAAAAATGTGTGCTTCTTTTGTTTTCTTGTGTTCGAGATTGTTTTAATTTGTTGCTATTGGTTATTCCAATATATTTTTCTTAATTGTGTTTGTTACCTATCCTTAACTGCTGTCCTGAAAAGTTTTTAACATTACCGTTGCTGTTTACTCATTTTCGTAGTTTATTAGGAATTTCCTACAACCAACACTATTTTGCCTTGTAAGGATGCCTCTCAAACAACTGGTAATTTCTTTGGCAGTCCTCATTTCTTGCATTGTAGAAGAAAGTTCATATAAGTTTTAATTTTATTTTCAACAAATCTTTAAACTATTCTGTGCGGGACTTTGTACTTTTACTCTGAAGAGCAGGTGTTAAGGTTCACAACGGAAGTTTTTTTCATTCACAATCTGACTTGGTTAAAACAGTATATAGTAATATTAAAATAATACAAATTGCAGGCAGCATAACCCAGCAAATATATTTTTTTAGTCAACATTCAATTTATTTTTAGTTCTGAGCACTGCTAATTAATTTATATGTATTTAATTTATTTAATATACATACAATCGAATCCAATTACTATGAGTACTGGATATTACGAGGTATTCGTAATTACAAGTGTTTAGTAGTGCACAGTCAGTTCGTATATGCAATTTATTATAAAAATTTTTTGGTAATTACGAGTGGTATCATCACGAGCACTTTTGTAGATACGAGAGATTCACAAGCATCAACATATCCCGCAAGTTTTTTCAAATTATAAGTAAACATTATTAATACTAGCGCAAGTGAGTATCACACACACTGTCAATTCTAGACACATATTCATTATTTTTCTATTGTAAAGAATGTTATGCGAGATTTTTATTCTTGACTTCTAAACATCACCGCAGTTTGTTTAGTAATGAAGACATATATCCACGTTTCGAAAACCATGCAAGACATTTTCACTGTTCACGTCCAGCGTCACATAACCTAATTCGCATGCGATGTAAACATATCCCGACGCCAAGAAGGAACAAATTAGATCACGGAATTTTGGTTCGGACGAACTGGCACGGAAAATGGATACATGGAGAAATCATTTGCAGTAGCCACGACATTGATGCATTAATGTCCAAAAATATTTTAAAAAAAATAAAACCTCTCTGATTGTGATATTTCTGACTTATTTTTACCGTGGTAATTAATACTGAACTAAACTTTTGGTATTTTCAGAGTATCATACATCTCTAAATACTGGCAAGTTTACTAAGAAACTCATACTTTTAACTGTACGTCAGTAGTTTAACTCGTGAATCAACTGTACGGACGTGTCGTCTGCTAACCATAATTACAGTAATAAACATATAGCGCCGTAGATTGTGTTTGCAACGTCTGTATATTTTAGATATTTGTTAACAAAACTCTCTCATTAACTGATGGAGTGGTAAATTTACATGTACACGACAGATAACAAAGATCTATTTCTTATGCAAGGTCACAGTGCACGGCGGTCGGCAGCCAATGAAAATGTTTGTTTATAATTTGCTTTGTTTATCCTAAAACTCAACTTAGAGTGAACTGAGAATAATCAAGGTAAACTGTGCTGTTATTATTCCCATGCCAATGTCAATAACCTAAAAAACTGCTTGTTTATGTAAAAATTCAGTTCTTACGACAATTTTTTGTGCTATTATGAACTCTCGTAGTAGTGAGATTCAACTGTATTTATTAATTTGTTTATTATATATTTATTAATTTGTTTATTATATGGTCCATGGATAAATACAATACACTTTCTGTTGTAAACTTGAAATACAATACAACAAATAATACATATACAAAGTAATTAGTACATAAGATCAGCACATATAGCCATCAAAAATTATCAACTCAAATAATATTTTGAAATATAGTTGCAAAATTTTTTAATACAGTAGAACCCCAATTAAACCAAACTTGGAAGTAACTATAACAGTGATGCTGTTTAACCAAAAAAAGTTGTTAGGAACCTTAATAAGAAGTCCTGAAAATTAATGGAAAAATATAAATATCTTTGCTAAACTGGAATATACATTATAAATTTATTAAAAATACTTTTACTAACCACGTTGTATACTTATTATCCTGTAGATAGCCTTAAAATATCAGGGGGTGGGAAATTAAAATCCATTACAAAAAAAAAAGTACCTGGCCACAGTACTATAGTAACTAAGTTGAGCAAGCACACACCTTCCTGTCATGACTTGTGAAAACTATAGAAATAGTTGTCCACTGCTCCTTCAGAATGAGCCATTGTGCAGCATGCTTATGCTCCACTAATTAATTCTCTTATAACAGAACAGTGATATCCAATATGTTTATATTTAGAAAGTGTTGTGTTCAATTTACATACTGTAAAAAAAAACAGAGCCTTTATCAAAAATATATACAGTATTTACTTAAATCTAAGACACCATTGAATCTAGGATGCACCGCACCTGCTTTTTTGAAAAAGTTTTCACTGATTCTAAGATGCACCTTGCTTTTCAGAAATTTCTTAAGTAAAATAACTTATATGAAACAATAAAACTTTTTTAAAGAAATATTAAACTTCATGTAACATAGATTTAATTACAAATTAAGAAAGAGAAACTTACATAAATGTAGTATCACTAATTGTCTGCCTCCATTCTAAATTTAGACCTACCTGTAAAAACATTTCACAACAATTGCCTTTAATTCAAAGGAAAATTATTCACACATCAGTCACTGTATGGTTTTACATAACAATCAATAAAAAAATTACAATAAAACAGAAAGACTTGTGCACAACTTTTTCTGTTTTATTGTAATTAGTAGCCTAGCAGCCTTTCCCGCCATTGTCCTATTATGTTTAATCAATAAAAAAAGATAAGCATAACAGAACAATGCAGAAAAGAAAGCTTTCACAGATTATGGTATTAACAATCATCATCTGTCTGGCGTGGATTCTGAGTTGGAATCGTCAAGCCTTCACTGTCACTATCTTGCCACAACTAATTGTCCTTTGTTCTATCCATGTTGTTTGAAAGACAATATTTTTTAAATACCTTTGCTATAATCTCTTCAATAATCCTATTCCAGGCATTCAAAATCCATTGTTACAACAGACGCTTTGTTGCTGCAGCTGTGAAGTCATGCCGCTTGGTATGACAACTTGATTGCACTTCTTACGTTTCAGTTTCTATTTTGATTTCAGTCAGATGCCCACTAAATGTAGCCAACAACAACATTGATGGTAAATTCAATGCATTTCCAGGTCTCTGAGCCACACTTTGTCTCACCAGTCAAGCAAGAGCTCAGTTATCCACCCTTTCTCTTGGACACTCACTAAAACTGATCTAGGAAAAATTTTGGTTTTTGGCAAAGTTTTTCTTTTAAAAATAATATAAGGTGGTAATTTTTTTCCAATCAGCTGTCCAGTGAAACTTCACCGAAGCTCTTTGTTTTTCCCCACCAGTAGAAATTACTCTCACTTTTCTTTCCTCCCTCTCATTAACTGCGGTACTGTAATTGAGGGCATGTAAAAAAAATTGGGGTCTGGCCTGAGTTCCATATTTGCCCTAACAAATACATATTTGCAGATAGAAACACACACACATAGGACGAACACATTTCTCTGCTGACGCGCGGTCACAACGTTTTGCAGACTACATCTGCTTCATCAGGTGAGTGGAGGAAACTCACCTGATGAAGCAGATGTAGTCTGCGAAACGTTATGACCGCGCATCCGCGGAGAAATGTATTCGTCCTATGTGTGTGTGTTTCTATCTGCAAGTACCATCCTGTGAATCCTTGTGCACAACTCTTTCTGTTTTATTTGTAATTAGTAGCCTAGCGGCCTTTCCCGCCATTGTCCTATTAAATAAATATTTGCCTTTCTCAACCGAATGACATACCTCTGGAACTGTAGCAGTTTCTAGCTGCAGTTAGCTAACAGTTTTTGAGAAATTGATGTACACCAGCGAATTTAAAATCCTTGCCTTTTCATGAATCTAACAATCCATCCACGACTTGCCCTGAACTGGTGCTGTGCCTGTGCGATGCCAAGTCGCCTTGCAATCTCCATTGTCTTCAAATTTACTATTTTGCAATATACCGTGAATCCACCATTTCATTGTGCGACAGAAAAATATTAACTTCCTCTTCAATACGTTTCGCCCCTTGGAAACTTTTCCTTGTACTTCTTGATGCAAATATTGACAACGATCGTTCCTCCGATGACGAACATTACAATAGTTGATTCCAAAATGTGAGCCAGCTGCTCTATTACCATTATTTTCTGCAAAAAATAATTGCTCTTTGTTTAAATGCCACTGTAAACAAAATGCAGTAATTAGCACCAAAACAAATATTGCTATCAAAATCGATACAGCCTGCAGTTGACACTTTCGGCACTAGATAACAGTGCTGTTCCATACGCTGCATGCATATTTGCTGTTTAACTCGCTAGATGGCTCTAACTAGGCCAGATTATGTTTATATGTGCATGTGTTTAAATTCATGCCTTATGGTAAATGTCAAGCAAATTTTGTAATCTTATGCAATATTTTTCTGTGTGAAACTACTGCAAAAATTATTACATTCATTTCAATACCTTCTTTAGATAATACACACCTAAGTAACAGAATTCTTATGAGCCTAAGACCTGCTGCAGTCATTATATTCTATCATCTGGTACGTTCACTTACACATGTTAATGACTTAATTAAAATTCGTTTTTTATTTATTTTGACTGTTTCTCTTAAAATAACTAGCAAAAAGGAAGAACAGTGCAACAAAAAACTTATGAATATAAAGTGTTAAAAAAAAAATGTTTTTCGCTTTTTTTTAGCCATAAAAATTCATTGGTAGTTGACTATAAGACGCACACACTTTCCAAAAAATTATGCATCTTAGAATTGTATGAATACGGTAATCATATTAATATTAAAACCTTTACAATTAAATTATTACTGCACGTGTGTGTGTGTCTCTATATATATAATCTGACACTTCTAAAAAGTCAGTAGTCACTTTCGCTAGCAGGGCACAGTGTAGAGAAGGTAGGGCAGAAGGCTGCGTAATTAATCAATTCTGATGTGTCTGTTGTGCACACTGCCTAACTCACCAGGTGCATGCTTTGTGTGTGTTCTAGACTAAGTTATTTAAGTTTAATCTCCAAACTTTATTTTACAGCAGTGACTTACCAACTAATAGCTGTAGTATGTTACACCTTAAATTTCTATGTAACAAGTCAAAAACATAAGAAAACAGGTTTTTTTTTTAAAACTTTTTTATTTTGAGGTGTTTATGAGACATTTTGTTAAATTGAGGTTCTACTGTAATAACAATACATAGCGATAAAAAAAATTGTGAACAAAACAAGTATACCAAGGAGAACATTAAATCATTATAGAATTTTCCATCCAAAAAACTAAATTAAATACATTTATATTTATGCAAATATGCACTTGAGAAGGTAGTCCAACAAGAACACTGGCACACTATAATAACATGAAAAAGTAGAGCTGGGCCGATTACCTGTTTTGCCGATTATGGCGATGCCGATTATCTGTTGCCGATCCTGCCGATTTTCTTAGCCGATTAGAGCTTTTCCAATGACCTCTATGTTTTGATTTACTTCACAAAAATTGAATTTTTACATTATATATAGGTAAACTAAAAATATTTGAAATATGTTACCTGGCCCAGCAACTTTGTTGCATTAAATTAACAATTTAAATAGGTATGAACACACACACTTGAATCCCAATGCTATAATTAACCATGTATGTTACTAAACAAACATTTCACAATAAAAATCATGCATCCTTGTGCTTTTTCCAATGCATTGTTCACCACTAACACAAAAGGTCATAAATTAAAAAACTGCAACTTTGCATCACTCCAGCACTATTAAGTATTCAAAACTATGTTTGTATATAAACTATCCATTTTAAATTAGCTATATGATGAGTGCACTGTATACGTTTGGTTGCTTTATCACTACAAACAAATTAGGGTACTTCAAAGGTTGTGCAAATCAGCTGTTAAACAACAATCACAAAAATATAATTACTCAAAAGTGTCAATTATGAAACTTTCAGTTTCCTTTTACACCCAGATGTTTCAAATTCTTGTTCAGAAATACCAACATGCGCACTTTCTCGGGATTTAGTGCACTTCTCTTCCTGTCACAAACAAGGCCGGCCGTACTGAAGAGACGCTCTGAAGCACTAGATGCTGCTGGTGGTGTCAGGTACTTGAGTGCCAGCTTCTTCAAGGCATTGTACTGGGTTATCTTCCAATAAGCAAATGGACTTCCATCTGTGCTAAGCAAAGGTTCTGCTAAATACTGCTGTAGCTGTTGATAAGGAGAAGTCACAAAACTTTTGTGTGAGAGTTCTTGTGTTTTTGCAGCTATCAGTCTACTGTAGACAGACACCATTGATTGAGAGCCTACAGATACCTTTGGAACTTTACTTTCTCTGGATTCTGTCCCATCTGTTTGTTCGGTTACTTCTGCAAGCACATTTGAAAGTTTTTGCCTTGCTGCCTCTGCAACTTCAGCTTCACTGAATACTGTTGTTTTGAATCGAGGATCCAAGATCGTGGCAAATGTGAATAAATCATTCTGTTCTACATCACTGTAGTATGAGTTGAGGTGGAACAGCATGGTTTTTGCAATGTGTTTCACACTTGTTCCTGATCCTGACATTTCTTCTAAGTCAAGCTTGAGTCCATTAACAATTGGAATTACTTCTGAAACTGTCATCTGTGAACTGCTTAGAGCAAGTGTGGCACGGTGGAAAACCTCCAGCGAGGGTAGCAAATTTTCAATCAGGTTCCAGTCATTTGATGAGAGATCAGCCATCAAATTAAATTCGGGTAGCAAAAACATTACAGCCTTCCTTTGCTCAAACAGACGCTGCAGCATTAGATAAGTACTGTCCCATCTTGTTACCTCATCCTGCAATAATCTGTTTGTTGGCAGATTGTTAAACTTCTGGAATTCGATTAGCTTTTTGTTTGCCACAATTGAATGCTGAAAGTGGCCTACTACTTTTCTGGCACGTGCGCACATGTCAGATACATTCCGTTGGGACACCAAAGCGTTGTTTATGACAAGTTGCAGAGTATGAGCTGTGCACTGAACACCTTTCACTTGAGCTTCTTTCATACCTAAAATCATGTTTTTTGCACTGTCAGTAACAACACAGTGAATTTGGCTCTGGTCAATATTCCAAACCTGAAGGGTTGAGTTGAGAAAACTTGCAATGTTAACTGCTGTGTGATGTGTGTGGGTAAATGGAACCACTTCCAAGCACAGTTCTTCTCTGCTGAAATCATCTTCAAAGAAGTGCACAGTTAATGACATGTAATCCTGTTTTGCAAGGGATGACCACATGTCCAGGGTGAAACTGGCATACAAGACCTTAGATAATTTATTTTTTATTTTTTCATGGACTTCATTATACAAATCAGGAATTATTGTTCTCGAAAAAGTAGTTCTATCAGGCATTTATTTTGTATCGAGGTTCTAGGTATGAAATGAGATTTCTGAACCCTGCAATTGGAAAAGACAATCTTATTAGTTTTTGGTTTACAGCTTTAAAACTATAGCCTGTATACAAATTTTCTTTTTATTTACCAAGTTTGTTTGAGTATGTTAACAGCAAACACTATAAAGATAAATTCTAGAGAATCAGCCCTAACCAAAGTTTGAAAAATTTGCAATGTTTGTCTGAAGTGATTTCATAAAACCATGAAAAAAACTGGAATTAGGACAATTATAGGCTATTGGTGTCTAATTAGGTACCCCTAAACAAAACACGTGTTTAGTGTTCGGACTGTGACATTGCATCACCTGACTATGTAAGTTTACACACACAAAAGGGCCTAAACATGGAAAAATTAGAAGAAAAAAATTACAAATGCTTACCAATATGACTACATTCAGTTTCTTGGATGTACTCCATTGCAAAATTGAACGACTGTCAAAGAAAAACCAAAAAATAAAAGAAACCATAAAAAAAGCAGAGTATGCTTAGTCAGCAAGATACAAACACAACATGAAATTCCAAGATGGAATCGGGTCAAATAAAAAAAAGGATCATTTCTCCAATCAGTCGTGTTATCTTTACAGCTTTAGGACTAGCGGCAGGGAATTCAGCTTTCTTGTGAAACATTTCAGAAATACTAGGTTGGTGGTAAACAGACTTTCTTGAGAGTCCACATTGCCCACTCCCTGTAGCAGAAGCACTGCTGGTTGAAGGTGTTCTTTCTGCTAAGTACAGTTTTTCATCACAGGTAGTTTAACTTAGTCATTTCCTATTTTATTTCTTTTAAATTTGAAAACTATTTTTTTTTGTGCGGGAGATGGACGAATAATACTAGTTTGTTTTGTTTGAACACGGTACTATATTTTTGAGAAAATGGCGGTAGCCATGAAGGTTAAGAGCAAACATTCTTAACAAACGCTAAATAACAGCTTGGGAACAATTAAATCACCAATACGTGTATTGTTTCGGCCATTTTAAAAATAAATACGACGTTTAATAATATCAGAAATGACCACTAATCGGCCTAAATAATCGGCAATATTTTGCCAATCATTAAGTTCGGCAAAATAAGCAAAATCGGCAGATTATCATAACCGGTGATCAGCATCGGCCCAGCTCTATGAAAAAGTCTCTTTTACCATCAAAAATATTAACACTGCACCGCTTAAATCAATGAATTTATGGTTTGACCCTTACATATATATATATGTGTGTCTGTGTGTGTCTGTGTGTAAAAACACCATGGGTTTCGTGAGTACCAGCAATACAACACAATCTCGGTAATTATTTTAAAAAGTTATATAAGTAATGAACATACTGAATGTTAAACCAGAAACAAGCAGCTATGTAAAAACCCCTTTATAAGAACCTCCTCTCGTACAACAACCCTTTCCTCAAGAACAGTGCAGTTTTAAAACAGGGGTTTTACTGTATAGAAATCTTGCTGAACATTATTTTCCTACATTATATTTTTGTCTCCAACAAAAAAATTTTGAACACTTCCTGTGGTATATTTATATTGTACACAATCTTTTACAAGTAAATGCAGTCCCACGAAAAAGCTTAGAACATTAGACCTACATAATTTAACTTGTTTAATTTCATAATGGTTTAACTTAATCAAATACTGCCTTTGTTTAGCAAATTCAAACAGGGAACAGTGAAACCTTGCAAATACAAACCCAGTTAATACAAAGTTGTTTCCTTTTCCCTCTTAATGATATGACAAATTAAATATTAACTTAAATATTTATTAAAAAGCTTTCCTTTATATTTAAACAATGTAACATGTTTACTGATAAGATGAAGCCATGTTGATGAAGGGGTGGGGAAGGAAAACAATTTGCACGCACACGCATGAGGAAAACGGCCTGAGAGACATTTTACAGTTAATGCTAACCTAGTTATTACAAACTGCAAACATTAAAGTCCCTTCTGGGTCTGTATTAAACTGGTTTCACCGTTATAAATTTTTTTAAAATTACTTGTATGTTCCAAAACATTTAGATGAAAATGATACATGGCCAACGCATACCACAGAAAATTTGTAAATCTGCTTCACAATATGCACTAACAAATAATTTTTTTCCAATGTGCAATATTTGCATAAGCTGGAAAAAATAATTTATCACAGCTTTTATTATTACATTTGATGAAAATATTTCATGGAGGGATTTTGGACCATAACTTCATGGACGTCATAGTTAGCACAAATTGCTACCTCATTCGACAAAATTAACACAAAATTACACATACTGTAATCCAGAAACATACAGAACACTTAAGAATCACATTGGTACATTTAGATGCAACTAAAGTTAACAGAGGTTAAATTTTTCCCTAGCATAATACTGACAAGAACAGCAGCATCTTTTAGCATCACATCATATCCCTTATTTACATACAGTATTTGTTTTGAAAGTCACTAAATTTTATTGATGGAATAGTTGAATCCAAGAATTATACCATTTCACTACTTAAAATTGGTTAAACAGGTGCAGTGATTAACTTAAATATGCAATGTTATTTTAAAATTAAATATACTTGTTATTTTTCTTAGTTTACGAACAGTCACATTTCTGACGAGTTTCCTTTGAACTTAAGTGCCAAATTTAACTCTTACCTGAATGTAAATTGTCTAACTGCTTAACAGTTATATTTTACAAATAATTAGCTTCAGACATGCCTGTATTACTGACAGTACATAAAGTATTACTTTTATTGTATGAAACATTTTTTAAAATTAATGCACTTGGATTCAACTTACCCACATCAAATGTACTAATATACACTCACAGCTAATTATCACACCACATACTAGCGTCAGTACCTACCAGAGAGACCAATAACAGTAAACATCAGAAGAATATAAATTAGTTTGGATGTTGCTTCATTATGAATGCCATACCAACATGCAAAAGGACCAATGTTGAACACCACCTACGTATATCGATAGCCTTGAACTCAATACCATAAAATAACATTGAGACAACACTGCACAGATTAAAAAAGCAGTCTCCGACAGAAACAAAGAAATAACTAGGCAGCATTAACATATATTTGTTTTAATCACACCACAAACAGCAAGGTCCTGACTCTTTCATAGACACATAAACAGTCCCAATTGTATAACATACTGTATTAATTTAACATTCTTACTTCCCACCCAAAGGAAGCACAATGAATTCTGTACAAGTTTTAACACAGATTTGCTGCTACGTGCATTCTAATTACCAAGAGTACACAATAACACAAAAAATATAATCGTAAGTCACTACTCTTCAGGTGCAAGAACTCAAAGAGAGTTCTAATGTGCAAACATACAGTACATACTCAATGTACGTTTCTCAAGTAGTCATATAATAAACAAACAATCGATCATGCACTCAATTTTAATAACTAACTTTCATGAAAACCTACATCTAAGCCAAACAGTGTATGTATGGTAATTGAAAATTAATCTGGTAAACATTTTCTAAATTTTAAAATAATTTTATGGGACTGCTGCTTGGTAGTTGCTAGCTGCACAATGATGTACAACTGACAACATTATGTACGTTCAGTGGACAATAATGAGCTACACTGGATTGCCATGATGTGAGAGGTCAAATAAATTAAGGAATCACCATATGCAAATACACAATATGTATGTACAGTATAAACAAAAAATTGTACCAAAATCCACTACGGTTTCACTATTTTTATTTTATGATCTGCAGCAACAAAACGTAGCCTGTAATGCACAACCCATTCATCACACAAATCAACATTAAACATGACAGCAGGCATGCAACATGCAGAGCAGCACAGCCAGCCAGAGGTAAGAGGGAAGTGATTGTACTGCAGTTACTTTGCTTCCTTACAGCAACTGACATTGTAAATGCAGACAGTTTTACAGCTGACCTGTAAGAGTAAGTGGGGACTGTGCTCAGCTAAAGCACTATCAATGACTACCAGTAGCCAAATTCAAACTATTACAGTATACATTATTGTAAATTAGCAGCTGCGTTTAAAAAATACTAAAATGAAATCTTGCTAAGAAGTTCTCACTTAGAACATTTTCTTTTTAATAAGCTCATAAATATCGCAGCAAATCTAATTAGGTACACAAGCTTAATGTGACCATGTTAGGTTTTTTTTTAAAACTGACTTACTGTACATTTTTCTGTTTTTAACAAACATTTTATGTATTTAGGATTTTACTACACATAAAATGAATTCTTGGTAGAACAATACAAGAAAAGATAAATGTGCTCCAGGACACAGGATTGTACACATTCAGTCATCACCAGACGCATATTGTTCCAATAACTTCTTGCGACTGTGATAATACATCACACTCCTGTGTGCTAGCAGCCAGTTTTACTAGGCACAGCAAGCAATACTAGGTTATTAGAATTCAAGGACTAGGTTGTTTAACACATACAAACTTAAGTTAACCTGCTGTCTGTGGTAATTTACAAAGAGAGAAAAAAAAGCTCTTACCTCTTACCTTGTACTTACCCTTTCTTACTACTTATCTTTTCCTGTCACTGTTGCCATCATTTTTCCAGTTAATCGTTCTGCCTGATTCTTTATCCTTGCTTTAAGTACAAAATAACTTTAGGTATAAATTTTGTAAGATGCAGCCAATAACTTTATTTACCAATCTAATGGTGTATCAGAAAATTTTTGTATAAGCCTTAGTTATTCTATAAATGTGCTACTCTGTCCTAAAAGTACGTCCGAACATTTGCTGGCACATCAAGAGTAGTGACTTTTTACAAAGCCTGTATATGTTCGTTAAACAGAAAATGCTACAATCCACTTGCAATTGGTGAAAATTACGAACAATCAAAACAAAAGTCTTATACCACACACATTGATCATACATAATGAAACTCTACAATTCTTGCAGACAAATTAATTTCACACATTTACAGATTTGCAGGAAAAAATGCCAAGTTTACAAATTAAAAGTCTAAAATAACACACCAATCTAAATAAAATTAATAACATAACTAAAATTCGAAATTTGGAAATTAATTAAGGGGAAGTATAAAAACAATTCAAAAAACTATTAAACAATAGGTTACACAATTAGTTGAGTATGTCCACAGTGCATCACATTTTTTTCCTGTTTCCATTTAAACAGTACATTTGTATAAAAATGAAAAAAGTGTTCAGACTTGCTGACAAAATATTTATTTAAAATTTTACCTAAACCACTTTTCTAAAATTTTTATTTTTAAACTCACAACTTACCTTGACTTAAAATTAAATTAAGGAAAGGAAATTTCCCAGCAAGATTAGCACTATACAATAAACAATACAGTTTTGTCTTTTTAGCTAGAATAAAAATTTAAAAAATAAAATAAAAAAAAAAAAACTCCATGATCTATTTTAAAAGTTTGCAGGGAAAACCAGAGCTTGCATTACAGAAAGCGTACATTACTTGCTTGACACAAAATATGTGTAAAAGGGCTAATGGCGGCAAAGTAACGACGTTACGTATAGTGCACATTTTGTCAACTCCTAGGTAACTACTACCATAATCACAAACTAAATAAAATATGAATATGTCTTTATAACAAAGAGTGTACATTGAACATATTAGGTATGCAAAACATTCAAAATGTGATAACCCAAGATGTTTCTAGAAAATAACAGGGAATACGATACAGTTTCAGTGTGCACGAGCAGTATTACTGTAATAAGTCGTACCTGGAAACCACAAAATTTAAAATTGCCTACTGATAGGGCAGAGGACACTTCAACAGCTTCACTGAACCTGGCATTCAGAAGTAAGCAGTTCCTATAGGCCAAGGCACCAATGTTAGCGATGACGAGTGATAAAAGAAAGATATGTTCTTGCTCTGGACCATGTAAACATGCTGTACAACATGTTTAAAAACATTCAAAAAGTAATGTTTTTATTTCTTGCTCCTAAAACTGACTGTTACTAAGTTTGAAATAAAATATCACTGTAAACTCTCACACAATTTCTGCAGTAGATTGTGGAGATGTATTTAAACTAAGGCCTCATATTAACTTCACAGAAGCATTACTACTGTATTATGAAAGTTCGTTACAAATAATTGGCTTACTTAGAGATTAATGCCTGATTTGTTCTGTAACATCAAATTCAAAACAAAGTGTACTGGCTAAAATGTAAATATGGTACACATATATACGATTGTTCACGTGCAATAATAGTCCAGGAAAAAGTGCTACGAAAACATTATCTGAAAGTTCTTTAATTTCGATAATTTCAATTGTAAATATTTCCGTCTAAAATGTTTAATGTAAAAATTTAAGATCAGAGAGCCTGATTCTATAATTACCCTAGTAATTTTCATACTTGTACCTAAACATGATGTCACTGTCTTGTATTACAGGATTCAAAACACAAGGCACAATTTCAAACATACAAACACAAAATAAATATGTCACATACAATATCTTATTACAAACACTTGAAACTATTAACTTCACAGAAGAAAGTAACAGTGTAATAACTATATAACATATACATTTTCACAAAACTATAAGAACATAAATATCTCTCTAAGTGACTTTAAATACACGTAACTTCTGAATAGTTTTTATACAATAAAAAAAAACTCTATTTCAATTGTACAAGTATGACACAGACCATAATGCACCAATTATTTTTTTTTTTAAGTATTGCAAAGACTGCACATACAAAAATATTAAATATAAGGCTTCAGTTCAGATCCAGTAATTTTTTATGAGTTGAAATTAAAATTTGTATAATGTAGACATGCTGCCAACAGCAACATATGTGAAAGCTTATTATAAAGTAGGTGTACTTCAGTTTAAAGTATATGTATTCAATCCCCTACAGGGAGTTTTCCTTTTAATAACTGATCAGTATGAAGTATTTTCAATATTAAGGCTGCTGTTACATGGGATAATGAAGTAATTCACATAAAAAAGTCTAACAATACGCACAGTTACACAGTGTCTGAAGTATAGTTCAGATCGTCATTGCTTCCTATTCAAACTAAACAGGTTGTAGAAGTACATCATATTGACATCTCTGCTATGCTGTGTTGTGATTGGCTCGTTAAACGTCAGTAAACCACTGCAACAAGATGGCTGACAACAGGGAGTCTTGTAACAGCGATGTAAATAAAATGAATAGGTTAGTTGTTAAAGTGTTTTGTTGGTGTCTTACAAATAAAAGTATTTGCACAATAAAATATGCATAACCTGAAAACATAAATTAAGCAACAATATGTAAATAAACTGTTGTGACAAAACACTATTGATTACAGCTCCAACAATTGAGTGTCGTGTAACCACCCGATCATATTTACTTCGGCAGATATTCAACTGAACGTATTTAAGTATATGGCAGCCAGAAAATGTTTAAGTAAACAACTTTGAGGTACATTGTAACTGCGGCCTAAGTATAACAATTCAGGTTTCTTCCATGTACTTCGTAATGAGATTTCTCTGCATTTACCATCACTTTCCACCGTAGCAAATTAAGGTAACTCATTTATAATAAAAACAATTGCAGCCACTCATTTACAGAGATTCACATTTTACCTATTAAAAAAAAAAAATTAACGTTCTCAAGCCTAATTTTTAATTCAGGAAAAAAAAGATAAGCAACTACTTTCCAAACAAATAAGCATTGAAATGAGTAGTTCAATTATTTAATTATCATTACTGAACTGCTGTTACACAAAAGTGGCAGTACTACTGTGTATACAAATAGTATTCTAGTACAGTATTATATCTCAATATGTATTTAACTTAAAAGTAATACCTAGTACGTATTGACAAACTGGAATGACAAACAATGTTGTACACCTAAGCATTTTAAATTAAAAAATGGCTTAGCACTGTATTTAAAGAAAAATTAAAAATTTATATGTATAATTTAATGTTGTTTTATACATTTGTACTGGATAGGTAATGTTCTTTTATTCTAAGCACTTTCACATTTCACAATAAATTTTTTACACTAATGTACCTTTCAACATGAATAATACTGTATAATGTATACCGTACATGTGCATTTACCCTCCAAATTTCAATCTGATATATTACATACAACATAAGATTACTTATGTTATACTGATAATTCATCACTTTAGTGCTGCATTTGGGCAATTTGCCATCTACCCAAAATTATGAGATTCACTCTCCAACAGCCCACAAAAAATAACTGGTGCACCACAGTGTACTATACAAATAATACACAATGTAATTTTAATTCACACTCAAAAAACCGTCTACTTTTAAAAATTCAGTCTTGACGTACACCAATTAATATGATACAAAATAAATACATCTGCATTTTTATACGCAAGTTACTTTCATTGATTATTTTGCACAGTATAAACAATTTTCAAGTAACATTTCCTAAGATATAATGGTGCATTTCCTTTTCCCAAGACAACAGTCTGCTCGATTCTTACTTCAGCTGCAAAATTCTGGCAATGGACGTACTATTCCTTCACTATACGCTCGGTGAACACTCTCGCAAACAAAGCGATACTGGATCTGTTAAAGCAAACATGTTTTCAGTGACAGTATGATGAATGCAGTGTTCCTAACATAACTTTATCAGAAACATTTTCATCTGTGTTTATAACATTTTTACACTTAACACAAGGCATGGTACAAAAATTAACACTGATGCAACATGTTTGCTCCCAAAGTTGGCAAAACATATCTAGGATTGTTTTTTTTTTTTGATTTTCGATACTGACTTCCTGATTCCTGCAAAAGTCAATAAATAATCTATCTGTAACTTCTTAGGGGGAAAAATTTCAAAGCCATTTCCTCATTCACAATCCAAATAATGTATCTCTGAATATTACACAGGGACAGTAAATCACAGACAGAGAATAATTAATCCTCCATAATTCCTCAGAAGAACAGAAGATGGTCAGTCAGCACAAGGCATCACTGTTATTTGGGTCCAACCTGGTTGATGGTAAGTAAACCATTCCTCTGCAGCCAAGTGCGAGAAACATTGAAAGGGTAGGAGCTCCCCTGTACTATACACTAGTGAAAATGAAGCACAGGTGATGTCCAAATGACCGTCAACCTCAATCCATAAACGGAACATATACAATGGCAGGAACTAATGTAGATGGAAGCTTAGTTTACTACATGGTTACATCATCAATAATGGCATAGGTTAAATTTTTCTGGCTAGCTGTCTGCCATAAGCCTTGCTAGCATCATATGTAGTTTATTATACATGTGATCACTGTCAGGCCCTGCTTTAGGTCAGCTTTGTAATGAAGAAGCGGTGAATTGCAACGTATGTAAATAAAATAGTTCAACTCTATTTTACGAACGTTTCTTCCCTTTGAATGAGCTTGTGATGCTGAATTCCTTTCCGTTTCTCATCTTGGAGGCAATTGGTTACTATGCACGATCAGAGTCAAGTGTGGCTTGAAGTTTGCCCGTCCTGTACTACACTAGAATCCAGATCCTACAAACACTCAAGGTTCCTCATAACACGCCTGTAAGAACAAGTTGTCCATACAAACAGAGACAACCAATTTTGTCAGCATATCTCTCCCCCCTTCCCCTTCTTTTATCCTACACAGGTAATTAGTGACAAGTGACACAATCATATATATACATCTCTGAGAGTAACTTAATACTTAAATCAAAATATTTATTACATATTTTGGTCAAAACCATACCCAAGCTGTGCTTAAGCAACAATTTACTAAATTAAAAACAAAGAGAAAACATACAGCGATGTTTCGTGTAGGCCTAACCTACAGTGCACAATAGATCACTGCCCGTGTTTACATTTCCAGCAGAAAAATAGTGAGTTTTATATTGATGAAATAATAATATAACACGTACCCATCTTCACTTAAATATTGTAATAGGACAATGGCGGGAAAGGCCGCTAGGCTACTAATTACAATTAAAACAGAAAGAATTGTGCACAAGTACTCACAGGATGGTACTCGCAGATAGAAACACACACACATAGGATGAACACATTTCTCCGCGGACGCGCGGTCACAACGTTTCGCAGACTACATCTGCTTCATCAGGTGAGTGATGAAGCAGATGTAGTCTGCGAAACGTTGTGACCGCGCATCCGCGGAGAAATGTGTTCGTCCTATGTACGTATGTGTTTCTATCTGCGAGTACCATCCTGTGAGTACTTGTGCACAATTCTTTCTGTTTTAATTGTAATTAAATATTGTAATCATCGCTGTAGATACATTGATGATGTACACACCACCACCCTGTTGAAATGTTCGCAAATGACAAGTTTTGTCACATGTTGCACGAGACTCGTCACTGCACAGCTTGAACGTCACACACACGGGGACTTGGTACCCTCATAATAGTAAGGTCCCCCCAGCCCTTGTTACGTACCGAGTACACTACAGTATACTGCCCCACGAAGATATTTCTTGGAAACCGACAATCACTTCTTCAGTAATCTCTGTTTATCTTCAATAGATCCACCTGGCACCTTCCATTTGCATGCCACACACTCACAGACGAAGCCATCCCATGTTGAACAACCCCAAATAATGGTAGCATCTACATTGAACAGTTTATAGGCTTGCAGCACAAAGACTGCCTTTCGGTTGCGCTGTGTAAGACCTCAGGAATAAATACTTATAACTTGCATTGTAAGATAGCAGACATAAAAAAATTCTATCCGTGAATTTAAAAGAAATACTTACTGGTATTTACAAAATACGTACATAGTTTATTTTAAACCACATAATAATTTATGTAACGCTTTTGTCCAAATTTAACATACTCTATTAAAACCCTAAGCTGAAAACTACAGGCTCCCAACATATTCAATTAATACTGACACTCTTAAAATTTATATCATATAGTGGTATCTATTTTAAAGCATGTAGCATGTAATTTGATCAATGTTACTTATTTTAAGGTTTAATTTTATTGCATTCAATGTTTAGTGTTGAACTGCTGAATGAAAGCAAATCCATTATCACACCATAAAAAAAAAAAAGGTGAAATCTCTAGCACAAAGACACAGTGTGATTATTGGTAAACCACATTTCTCTTACCATACATAGTACTTGTAGCCAAAAATGTCAACTTTATCACCAAGTTTCTTGTAAATTGAAGCTGATACAGTATACACATCAACTTTACTTGTGAAATTTTATCGCATACCTATAAGTTGAACACTTTATTAATTTTTTTTAACTAAGAGGAAAAATATGTAAGCAATGAAATTTCAACCTACACAACTTTACGTACCAATTAAACTGTACACACCATATCACAAAATCCAAATACTGTACTTCTTTAAAGACATTTTAAAAATTAATTTACCTAACTTTATTTGCTGCCATTACAAACCATTATATAATTACTGGATACAACTCATCTAAACCAGCAAACAAGAAAGTTGCTTTGTATAAACATAAATTACACGAGTCACTTTTTTTTTACATTTAAATAAAAAACACTACGAAAGAGTCACCATAAGTACTTACACATCATCATTGTTGTCTTTGACATCGTCTTACGACTCAGAATCGCTACTCTTGTCACAGCTACCACTTGTTGAAACATAGCCATTACTCTCCCACATTACGTCTTTTGTTCTGTCGAAAGAGTTAGACATCCAAGTCCTTTTCATAGTTTTTACAATAAGTTGGTCTGAGACAAGTGTACAACTCGTAACTGCACACTTACAAATTTGTCCTGGCGATGGTCGCTTCACTTGCCTGGTTGGAGTACGTTCATGATCATCCATTCGCCATACAGACAGAGAAAAATGTCCTTAAATGCCTTGTTAAAGCAAACGTTCAGCAGTTGAAGGCTGATGCTGTTTTGTTCCAGGAATGACATCACTAAGTTTGAACCATGTTTATAAGTACTTTGCTTTCCCATCTTGTGACTGTGGCACTGCCTTAACTAATACTGTACGATAAGCAATATGACACACTGCACAACACAATTCCATGGAGGCCTGCAGCAATGTTTGGCATCACCATGTGTTTGCAAGGTCATAACAGTAGGCCAGAATGTAGCTCCTTATCTCACACGACCCTGACCAAGGTTGTGCGCAGCACAGTCGCTATCAAGCAGCTGCCTGGCCTATTATACACAGTAGGTAAAGAAATATAAATGTGACCTATAAGCGTTTATATACGATTTTAAGCACCATGTGTAAATCGGTGTGCGAAGTGTAAATGCAAACACAACCTACTTGTGATAAAATATACATGATATTAAAAACACACATTAGGAAAAAATTTAATGATACACTAGACCCCCGATTTTACGAATACTCACGGTTCCTCTCATCGCATTCGTAAAATCGCTACCTTCGTAAATTCGATAGCGGCTTATTTTGCCCCCCTCCCCCCTACTCAACCACCCGACCTAATACGGAAAATTTTAAAATTTGCATTTTTTCTGCAAAGTGTCTCTAGGCCCCGACTTCCGTAGCGTTTTGCGGGAAATTAATTAACGTAATAATGTAAATATAAATTGATATCAGTAGCCAGACGTCACACTGTTGAGCGGTAGATATGACCGACCCTTGTCCCCAAAAAATGAGAATATCGAGATTCCG
>PNEQ01118221.1:0-21854 GCA_003012365.1 Medauroidea extradentata
CCAGAGAGCATACTACTGGCTAATATGTAACGTCTTGCATGTTAACTTGTACTGTTTGGATAACCAGAGAGCATACTACTGGCTAATATGTAACGTCTTGCATGTTAACTTGTACAGTGTGAATAACCAGAGAGCATACTACTGGCTAGTATGTAACGTCTTGCATGTTAACTTGTACAGTGTGATTAACCAGAGAGCAAACTACTGGCTAATATGTAACGTATTGCATGTTAACTTGTACAGTGTGATTAACCAGAGAGAATACTACTGGCTAGTATGTAACGTCTTGCATGTTAACTTGTACAGTGTGAATAACCAGAGAGCATACTACTGGCTAGTATGTAATGTCTTGCATGTTAACTTGTACAGTGTGAATAACCAGAGAGAATACTACTGGCTAGTATGAAACGTCTTGCATGTTAACTTGTACAGTGTGATTAACCAGAGAGTATACTACTGGCTAATATATAACGTCTTTCATGTTAACTTGTACAGGGTGATTAACCAGAGAGAATACTACTGGCTAGTATGTAACGACTTGCATGTTAACTTGTACAGTGTGAATAACCAGAGAGCATACTACTGGCTAGTATGTAATGTCTTGCATGTTAACTTGTACATTGTGAATAACCAGAGAGAATACTACTGGCTAGTATGCAACGTCTTGCATGTTAACTTGTACAGTCTGATTAACCAGAGAGCATACTACTGGCTAATATGTAACGACTTGCATGTTAACTTGTACAGTGTGATTAACCAGAGAGAATACTACTGGCTAGTATGTAACGTCTTGCATGTTAACTTGTACAGTGTGAATAACCAGAGAGCATACTACTGGCTAGCATGTAATGACTTGCATGTTAACTTGTACAGTGTGAATAACCAGAGAGAATACTACTGGCTAGTATGCAACGTCTTGCATGTTAAATTGTGCAGTGTGATTAACCAGAGAGTATACTACTGGCTAATATGTAACGTCTTGCATGTTAACTTGTACAGTGTGAATAACCAGAGAGCATACTACTGGCTAATATGTAACGTCTTGCATGTTAACTTGTACAGTGTGAATAACCAGAGAGCATACTACTGGCTAATATGTAACGTCTTGCATGTTAACTTGTACAGTGTGAATAACCAGAGAGCATACTACTGGCTAGTATGTAACTTCTTGCATGTTAACCTGTACTGTGTGTATAACCAGAGAGAATACTACTGGCTAATATGTAACGTCTTGCATGTTAACTTGTACAGTGTGAATAACCAGAGAGAATACTACTGGATCGTATGTATCGTCTTGCATGTTAACTTGTACTGTTTGAATAACCAGAGAGCATACTACTGGCTAATATGTAACGTCTTGCATGTTAACTTGTACAGTGTGAATAACCGGAGAGCATACTACTGGCTAATATGTAACGTCTTGCATGTTAACTTGTACAGTGTGAATAACCTGAGAGTATTCTACTGGCTAGTATGTAACGTCTTGCATGTTATCTTGTACAGTGTGAATAACCAGAGAGTATACTACTGGCTAGTATGTAACGTCTTGTATGTTAACTTGTACAGTGTGAATAACCAGAGAGCATACTACTGCCTAGTATGTAATGTCTTGCATGTTAACTTGTACAGTGTGAATAACCAGAGAGTATACTACTGGCTAGTATGTAACGTCTTGCATGTTATCTTGTACAGTGTGAATAACCAGAGAGCATACTACTGGCTAATATGTAACGTCTTGCATGTTAACTTGTACAGTGTGAATAACCAGAGAGCATACTACTGGCTAATATGTAACGTCTTGCATGTTAACTTGTACAGTGTGAATAACCAGAGAGCATACTACTGGCTAATATGTAACGTCTTGCATGTTAACTTGTACAGTGTGAATAACCAGAGAGCATATTACTGGCTAGTATGTAACTGCTTGCATGTTAACCTGTACAGTGTGTATAACCAGAGAGAATACTACTGGCTAGTATGTAACGTCTTGCATGTTAACTTGTACAGTGTTTAGTGAGTAGCAAGCATACTACTGGCCAACAAGTAACGTCTTTCATGTTAATTTGTACAGTATGATGTATACATTTGTCATGTATATACTGCAGATATTAATATGTTAAAAATATGTAATTTTGTTTAATTGCTAGTTATATAAGGTTAATTAATGTTAATTTATATTTAAGAATGATATTTTATGAATATGTGCAGGGAAGTATGTGTGTATAATTCTGTGGTTTAAGAAGTGTATTCCTTCTTCCATAGAGGAATTGCGAAGCCTGTAGGTAAGAGAGTTAGCTAGCTATGTGGAGGAGAGTTCTTTGTGGATCGCCGGAGAAGGACATGTTCCTTGGCGTCGCACGAGGCCGTCTCGCTGCCCAGGGACGCCTATACTATTGCCACAGAGGGAGGACCGTGAGACGAGATCTGGGGGCCTATGCTCGAGTTTTCGTTCGTATGCGAATCGCCCGCCTGACCGCTCGAAATGTGTTATTGGTATGCTTGAACATTCTGCCGTCCTCGTACACGAGATTCGTGTACGAAAATCTACTCGTGTGGTGGCAGGCAGCCGAATTGGGGATTTCGCATACGAGAAGCCGTAAAAACCGAAGCTATGGAGCAAGATTTCAACAATTATATGCATATTTTTTTTTTTTAAGTTCCCAATAATGTTTAAAGAGAAACTCGCCACTAATTAAGTTATGTGTTAAATATGTTAGTAAGCTCTTTGCAATAGTATATTTATTTTACGAAAAATAAAATTACACGAACTTAATCACAAAAATAATACTGTATGTATTAATTCTGAACAAGCTATTTTAAAGTTAATATACTAAAATTTTTTAGTTGCAACTCACATTGCATTTTATGAGACGCAAAATTTTGCTATTGACTGAAACATACAAATTTGTGCCTTCAAAGAACTTACTAAATTATTAACAAAAACACACGAAGATACAGGCAGCACAGTAAGAAAGAAAAACATTACGTAAAGATTGGACAGTCCGCAGTTGATCGTAGGAAAACACAAATGTGTGCTACGTTCCATTAGTGTATCTACATGCAGAGTTTTTTTTTACATTATTTGTGTATTCATATACGTTTTGTTATTCGTCTGTGAACAGTTGTAACAGTGTAAAATAAAATTTAATCTTTCGCTGTTGAATCACATAAAGTTCAACAAGCAACAATGTTATAAAATATCGTGTAGTACCAGACAGTTTCGTTACTTTCGAATTTCTTTGCACATTATATACAAACCCGAGGATAAAGTTCTCGTAATATATTATAATTGTGATGGCTCTTAAACAATTAATGCGGGTGGTTAATTTTATTTGAGTAAAAATACTGAGTCAAAAAATTCTACATGTTAACAGTAGGTACTTGGCATCTTACATAAAATTCAACAAAATTTGCTCTAAATTTAATTAAACTGCCTCAAATTAATTACGGGAAATTATTAACATAAACATTATTATATGTTAAAACCATGTAACTTAAGCCTTAGGTTCTTGAAGCCTTCGTTTCGTTAGTTTTACCCTAAAAGTGTTCTTTATTTAACCCATCTAACAGGAAAAAGTAACTCGTCTTTATATTCAAATGTATGTAAATTATTTTAAAAATTACATTTTGGTCTTAAGAAAATGTGATATTTATTAATGCCATTTACCGGAGAAGCACAGATAAATATTTATATGTGCCTTCAATTGTGTCATTAGTTGCTTCGTCTATACAAACGGAAGATAAAGATTCGTCTCATTGTATCTAAAACAGAAAATCACGTAAAATAAATTAATATTTCGTAGAGTTATTTTTCTAGCATGAAATTATTAATTTATTTATTGAAATAAAAAAATATTCTTCTGTGGCGAGTTTCGAACCCTAAAATTTTCGTTAGCAAACAAGCACGTTACCGTAGCACTACGAGTACTACATGAACCGAAGTCCAAAAATATGATATTTATTGTTTGTAAAGTACAAAATCCAGTTTTTCGATTATTACGACATTTCCTTTTGTGTTAGGTCGAGTTAGTCACACTAACATAGTTTCTGCTAATATTAAGATTATTCTAGCATGCTCAATAACATTTTAAATCCCCTATTTATCACAGAAACTCTTATTTTGTAAGTCGAGATAGACATTCGAATAGCCGCCATCTTGTCGACCAACGGTGCTCACTTCGTACACCTATTTCGCATGTACGAGTTTAAGACAGTGGAGCATACCTCTTTTAAGCTAGGCCAGTTCGCATGCGAATCTGACCATTCGAAACGACTCGTACACGAACACTCGAGCTGTGTTTTCCAGCATAGGCCCTCTGGCTCTCAATCCTTGTGGCCTAAGCTCGAGTTCATGCGAGTAGAGCTCGTATGCGAGTCGTCTCGTATACGTTTTGCATCGTACGCTCCAACCAGAGGGCCTATGCTCGAGTTTTCGTTCGTATGCGAATCGCCCGCCTGACCACTCGAAATGTGTTGTTGGTATGCTTGAACATTCTGCCGTCCTCGTACACGAGATTCGTATACGAAAATCTACTCGTGTGGTGGCAGGCGGCCGAATTGGGGATTTCGCATACGAGAAGCCGTAAAAACCAAAGCTATGGAGCAAGATTTCAACAATTATATGCATATATATATATAAGTTCCCAATAATGTTTAAATAGAAACTCGCCACTAATTAAGTTAAGAATTAAATATGTTAGTAAGCTCTTTGCAATAGTATATTTATTTTACGAAAAAAAATTACATGCTCTTAATCACAAAAATAATACTGTATGTATTAATTCTGAATAAGCTATTTTGAAGTTAGTATACTAACATTTTTTAATTAAAGCCACTCACATTGCATTTTATGAGTCGCAAAATTTTGCTATTTACTGAAACATACAAATTTGTGGTTTCAAAGAACTCAGTAAACTATTAACAAAAATGCACTAAGATACAGGCAGCACAGTAAAAAAGAAAAACATTTTTTAAGGAGTGGGCAGTTGATCGTAGGAAAAGATAACTGTGTGCTAGGTTCCATTAGTGTATCTACATACAGAGTTTTTTTTTCTGTATTCATATACGTTTTGTTATTCGTCTGTGAACAGATGTAACAGTGTAAAATAAAATTTAAACATTCGCTGTTGAATCACATAAAGTTCAACAAGCAACAATGTTATGAAAATTGTGTAGTACCAGACAGTTCTGTTACTTTCGAATTTCTTTGTTCATTATATACAAACCCGAGGATAAAGTTCTCGTAATATTTTATAATCGCGATGGCTGTTAAACAATTAATGCGGGTTGTTAATTTTATTTGAGTAAAATACTGAGACAAAACAATTCTACATGTTAACATTAGGTACTTGGCATCTTACATAAAATTCAACAAAATTTGTTCTAAATTTAATTAAACTGCCTCAAATTAATTACCTGAAATTATTAACATAACTAGGCTATATTATTATAGGTTAAAACCATGTAACTTAAGCCTTAATTTCTTGAAGCCTTCGTTTCGTTAGTCTTACCCTAAAAGTGTTCTTTATTTAACCCATCTAACAGGGAAAAAAAACTCTTTATGTTCAAATGTACGTTATTTATTTTAAAAATTACATTTTGGTCTTAAGAAAATGTGATATTTATTAATGCCATTTACCGGTGAAGCGCAGATAAATGTTTGTATGTGCCTACATTTGTGTCATTAGTTGCTTCGTCTATACAAACGGAAGATAAAGACTCGTCTCATTGTGTCTAAAACAGAAAATTACGTAAAATAAATTAAGATTTCGTAGAGTTATTTTTCTAGCATGAAATTATTAATGCATTTATAGAAATAAAAAAATATCCTTTTTTGGCGAGTTTCGAACCCGAATTCTTTCGTCAGCAAGCAAGCACGCTACCGTAGCACCACGAGTGCTATGTGAAGTGAAGTCCAAAAATATAGTATTTATTGTATGTAAGGTGCTAAATCCAGTTTTTCGATTATTACGACATTTCCTTTTGTGTTAGGTCGAGTTAGTCACACTAACATAGTTTCTGCTAATATTAAGATTATTCTAGCATGCTCAATAACATTTTAAATCCCCTATTTATCACAGAAACTCTTATTTTGTAAGTCGAGATAGACATTCGAATAGCCGCCATCTTGTCGACCAACGGTGCTCACTTCGTACACTTATTTCGTATACGAGTTCGAGATAGTGGAGCATACATCTTTTCAACTAGGCCAGTTCGTATGCGAATCTGACCATTCGAAACGACTCATACACGAACGCTCGAGCTGTGTTTTCCAGCATAGGCCCCCAGCTACTCGTATACGCCTTACGTATTCGAGGGGAGTAGCGTTCGAGTGGAAGTGTGTATCGTTTAGTCAGGTTGGCATCCATGAAGCGAGAAAGTAAAAAGTTTTGACGGGAGGCCGCCAATCACAAGTCCAGTTCATATTTTGACACTTGCGTGCCGGTGAATTTAAAAATCGTGGAATTGAACAAAATTAAAACGGCAAAATAATATTATTTTGGAATTTGTTAAGCATTTATCGATTTAATACATATATTTCGTTGTCTTTTGTGAACACATAAATCGCTTTGAAAGAAAGTGAAATATTTTTTTTCTTTCGTATATAGATATAACTTAATTATAAAAAATAATAATATGTTTAACACAACTTTTCTGGCGTAGTATATGAAACATTATCGAGTACAAAGTCATTGATTCTTAAAAATAAAATTATTTATAGTTACGAACGTTGCCATCTTTATGTTTCACTTTTATGTTATATTTTAACAATAACTGGAAACAAATTTCAATAATATATCGTACATCACCTACCACAATGTAACCGAATGTATTTGATTTAACACTGTAAAAATATTAAATCTTCTCAATGCAAGCTAACGGCCGGTTTGACAGCAAGAGTAACCGGAATGTTGCAGAAGGAAATGATGACACAACTTAATTCATCTGAAATGACGGAACGTAACAAAGAGAATATTGAAAGGTTTGCTGCGAGTTGAACGTGCGTCCTTTTGTCATTGTATTGTTGGTAAATCTGCAGAACATGTTCTTACATGACCGTTGGTAATTTTTGTATCAGTCAGGATACTGAAAGTCAAATACAGCTGTTTGGAAAAGTGTTTTTTATGATCTTGGGAATCGGTTTTTAATGCGCGTTATGTTTCGAAACTTATCTTTTTACAAGTAGAAATGTAACATAACTTAGTAATTTGACAATAAATTCACATAATATATGAATGCAGTTATAATTATTTGAGATTAGGAAAGCTGTAACAGAAAAACCAATATCTGATCACTCGATCATCACCACATTAAATGATTTATTTTAAACTAATATACATACATAGTGGTTAGTAAAAATTTCTTTACGAGTCTTCACATTATTTATGAGGCACTTATTTTCCACACACAAAATGTTACGTCGTACATATGACCAGCCCAGCCAAAAGTAAATAGTTGTTGCACTAAAGATTTTGATGTTTTATTCTAAATAAATAACTTTTTTACTATCGTTTTTCCCAGTGTTGACAAAAATAATTCCGTATGTTATAAGGTAATATTTTATGAATTTGGTTCTTTTCTTAGTTGACATTACGCAACAGGTAATATTATTTTAATATATAACTAATTATTTACATGTGAGGAAATATTTTATTACAGAACATTAATGTAGAGATGACAATTTGCGTGAATTTATGAAATTTATTACTTTTGTTTGATTATATTAATTTTCCCGGTATCATTACTATTTTCATTTTTACAAATACTCAGATCAGTATACAGATTACACATCCCTTTATTAACGTACATTTTGATTTTATTCAATTGTAAATGTATTTTGGTGTGTTGCCGATAATCTATATAATATATTATTTCGTGGTAATGAAAGATATTTGTCACAGGATTTTGTTCACTGGCGAAATCTAATATATCACTGGCATAGTTAGAGAGTAAAGTAAGTAATCGTGACATTTTCGAACGAGCCGGATGTGACTGTATCACAGATTTTATAACTGTTTTACAAAGCGCCATCCTAATTATAGGAAAAGGGTTTGTGCCAACATTGTTTCGTTTAACTAATCTGCGAATGGGACAGATAGTGTAGAGGTCCGCGTCGAGATTAGCTAGTAAATGTTGGTGCCTCAAGACAAACTTACCTGCTTCTTGAAGACGCCATTCCAGAAAGTGCTACTGCACCTTGCGCTAACAATTTATAAGCCAGTCAGACTTTCTTTGTTTGGAATCAAGAGACTGGGATGTTACTCAGTTCTAGCAACCGAGTTTCCCCCACCCCCTTATTAGATTATTTCATATAATTTGTTCTGTGAATTTTAAGTTAGTTTCACCATAACGTTTAGTACTTTTTTACATAGGAAAATTAGGTTTGCAACGTAAAATACTTTAACTATCTTAGTTGTACAGAGTAATTACTGACCGTAAGAGCAGAATATTACAAATTTTTCTTCACCACTTGTAAACTTTGCAACACATTCTGAAGAAATATTGAAAAGATGGATGGACTTTCAAATAAAATACTTACAGTATATTACTTACATCACACACTGAAAGTAGTACTCAGCTGAACTAGTTTTTTTTTAAACTTTATGAATCATTTTAAAATGTGAAATGTTTTCTTGATATGAATTTTGGTGTTGTGCACTTTATTTTACTTTATCTCCTTTAATCTCTATAGTTTTACTACCTATCACTTTTCGCATTTGTAAACATGTACCACAGTTTCATTAAGTATTTGGGAAACCCCTACAGTTTTTGTTGAAATTAATTTTAAACTATTTCTGTTTTGCACCCATTGCATGCTTGTCGCACATAAATGTTTATGATATAAAATTTCGATAAGTAATAATATAAACATAAAAACCTGTGCTTACCACAAATTGACAGTAAGTACCGTACATACCTGGGAGAAAAACAGGAGCGAATACTTCGCAGAGCTTCCGCAAAATTTAAGGAAATATAAAATACATTGACGTGTATACCTTGTAGGCCCTAAATCTGATATGCTATTTTGCTTTCTACTTTATCATAGCATATTTATTAGTATTCTACTTCTCCTAATGGTAGTAGCATTAATATTTAACACTCGCCAACAGTATGTAGACCTACAGTTGTTGCTCTGATCGTCAAAGAACTTATAATTAAAGTTAAATCATTAACAGTTTCACACGCTTATAATTATTGTAAATATTCGTAGCAATCAAATTTCCAATATCGTGAAGACAAAATTAATACAACAGCTAACTGTGTAAAAAATTTGACTAGCCTTGACCAAGTTTAGAACTCACTACAGCTAGAAATTTCTGTAATGACGCTGCAGCTCCGACTAATTTTTTATTATTCATTTACACGAACTTATTACAACACAGTTAGAAACCCAATGTAAATAAGGTTGTCACTCCACTCGCCTACTACAATCACATATCAAAGGCGAAGTTATTATTAAGTATTTAAGTAAGTTAATACATTGTCATTATAGTCACAATTAATTAGTAGATTTTAGCTTCATTAATTTTGCACTGCTGTTTTATTGTGTTTCGCGCAGATACATAATTCTTATATTCCACGTGTGCCGTCAAACTCCCTTTATTTCAAGGAGGTTAGGTTTGCCCTGGCGGCCATGTTGTCTGTTAATTACACTCGACGTATACGAGTTGTGAAGGTGAACGGTGCCTACCGAGAGAGTACCAACTCGCACGGTCTGGACGTATACGAGGGTTCTCATATGGTTCGAGCTTACCGTTTTTTAAAATCGTGCGAGTTGTGACAGAAAATTTAACATTTCGTATACGAGTACAGTTCGAGCTTAGGCCCCCTGGGGGCTATATTCTACGTCAGTGGCCTACGAGAAGATCGGTATCGTAGCCAGTTTAATACTGAGGCAGGTTCTGCCAACACCGTATGTATTTACATGGAAAGATAGACGTTAACAGCGAACTAACACTTGATTGGACTGGGCTGAAGTCTGATTCTGTAGCAGAATGTACACGGTAGATAGTTGGTAGAAGGCTTCAGTAGCTGTAGTAGTTGACATTCTATTTGACCATACTGCTGCCTAGCATATAATGACATGAATATTAACTTGTATAGAGTAAATGATCACCGAGTGTAATGCAGAATAGCATATTATGACATTAATGTTAATATGTTCAGAGTAAATGATCACCGAGTGTACGGCTGGCTAGCATATTATGACTTGAATATTAACTTGTATAGAGTAAATGATCACCGAGTGTACTGCTGGCTAGCATATTATGACTTGAATATTAACTTTTATAGAGTAAATAATCACCGAGTGTACTGCTGACTAGCATATTATGACATTAATATTAATATGTACAGAGTAAATGATCACCGAGTGTACGGCTGGCTAGCATATTATGACTTGTATATTAACTTGTATAGAGTAAATGATCACCGAGTATACTGCTGGCTAACATATTATGACTTGAATATTAGCATGTATAAAATAAATAATCACCGAGTATACAGCTGGCTAGCATATTATTACTTGAATAATAACTTGTATAGAGTAAAGTATCACCGAGTATACTGCTGTCTAGCATATTATTACTTGTAAATTAACTTGTATAGAGTTATTAATCTCCGAGTGTACTGCTGGCTAGCATATTATGACTTGTATATAAACGTGTATAGAGTAAATGATCACCGAGTGTACTGCTGGCTAGCATATTATGACTTGTATATTAACTTGTATAGAGTAAATGATCACCGAGTGTACTGCTGGCTTGAATATTATGACTTGTATATTAACTTCTATAGAGTAATTAATTACTGTGTATACTGCTGGCTAGCATATTATGACTTGTATATTAACTTGTATAGAGTAAATGATCACCGAATGTACTGCTTGCTAGCATATTATGACTAGTATATTAACTTGTACAGAGTAAATGACCATCGTGTATACTTCTGGCTAGCATATTATGACTTGTATATTAACTTGTATAGAGTAAATGATCACAGAGTATACTGCTGGGTAGCATATTATGACTTGTATATAAACTTATATAGTGTAAATGATTACCGAGTGTACTGCTGGCTAGCATATTATGACTAGTTTATTAACATGTACAGAGTAAATTATTACCGAGTGTACTGCTGGCTTGCATATTATGACTTGTATATGAACTTGTATATAGTAAATGATCACAGAGTATACTGCTGGCTAGCATATTGTGACTTGTATATTAACTTGTATAGTGTAAATGATTAACGAGTATACTGCTGGCCAGCATATTATGACTTGTATACTAACTTGTATAGAGTAAATGATCACAGAGTATACTGCTGGCTAGCATATTATGACTTGTACATTATCTTGTATAGTGTAAATGATTACCGAGTGTACTGCTGGCTAGCATATTATGATTAGTATATTAACTTGTATAGAGTAAATTATTACCGAGTGTACTGCTGGCTAGCATGTTATGACTTGTATATTAACTTGTATAGAGTAAATGATCACAGAGTATACTGCTGGCTAGCATATTATGACTTGTATATTAACTTGTATAGTGTAAATGATAACCGAGTGTACTGCTGGGTAGCATATTATGACTAGTATATTAAGTTGTACAGAGTAAATTATTACCGAGTGTACTGCTGGCTTGCATATTATGACTTGTATATTAACTTGTATAGAGTAATTAATCACCGTGTAAACTGCTGGCTAGTATATTATGACTTGTATATTAACTTGTATAGAGTAAATTATCACCGTGTATACTGCTGGCTAGCATATTATGACTTGTATATTAACTCTTATAGAGTAAATGATCACCGAGTGTACTGCTGGCTAGCATATTATGACTTGTATATTAACTTGTATAGAGTAAATGATCACCGAGTGTACTGCTGGCTAGCATATTATGACTTGTATATTAACTTGTATAGAGTAAATGATCACCGATTGTACTGTTGGCTTGCATATTATGACTTGTATATTAACTTGTATAGAGTAAATGACAACCTTGTGTACTGCTGGCTAACATATTATGACAAGAATATTAACTTGTATAGAGTAAATGACCACCATGTATACTGCTGGCTAGCATATTATGATTTGTATATTAACTTGTATAGAGTAAATGATCACCGAGTGTACTGCTGGCTAGCATATAATGACTGGTATATTAACTTGTATAGAGTAAATGACAACCTTGTGTACTGCTAACTAACATATTATGACAAGAATATTAACTTGTATAGAGTAAATGACCATCATGTATATTGCTGGCTAGAATATTATGACTTGTATATTAACTTGTAGAGAGAAATTAATCACCGTGTATACTGCTGGCTAGCATATTATGACTTGTATATTAACTTGTATAGAGTAAATGTTTAGAGAGTATATAGCTGGCCAGCATATTTCTACTTGTACATTAACTTGTAATAGAGTAAATAATCACCGTGTATACTGCTGGCTAGCATATTATGATTGTATATTAACTTGTGTAGAGTAATTAATCACCGTGTATACTGCTGGCTAGCACATTACTAACTTGTATAATAACGTGTATAGAGTAAATGATCACCAAGTGTACTGCTGGCTAGCATATTATGACTTGTATATTAACTTGTATAGAGTAAATGATCACCGAGTGTACTGCTGGCTTGAATATTATGACTTGAATTTTAACTTCTATAGAGTATTTAATCACCGTGTATATTGCTGGCTAGCATATATTATGACTTGTATATTAACTTGTATAGAGTAAATTATCACCGTGTATACTGCTGGCTAGCATATTATGACTTGTATATTAACTCTTAATGAGTAAATGATCACCGAGTGTACTGCTGGCTAGCATATTATGACTTGTATATTAACTTGTATAGAGAAAAATTCTACCGAGTTTACTGCTGCCTAGCATATTATGACTTGTATATTAACTTGTATAGAGTAAATGATCACAGAGTGTACTGCTGGCTAGTATATTATGACTTGTATAATAACTCGTATAGTGTAAATGATAACCGAGTGTACTGCTGACAAGCATATTATGACTTGTATATTAACTTGTATAGAGTAAATTATCACCGTGTATACTGCTGGCTAGCATATTATGTCTTGTATATTAACTCTTATAGAGTAAATGATCACCGAGTGTACTGCTGGCTAGCATATTATGACTTGTATATTAACTTGTATAGAGTAAATGATCACCGAGTGTACTGCTGGCTAGCATATTATGCCTTGTATATTAACTTGTATAGAGTAAATGATCACCGATTGTACTGCTGGCTTGCATATAATGTCTTGTATATTAACTTGTATAGAGTCAATGACAACCTTGTGTACTGCTGGCTAACATATTATGACAAGAATATTAACTTGTATAGAGTAAATGACCACCATGTATACTGCTGGCTAGCATATTATGACTTGTATATGAACTTGTATATAGTAAATGATCACAGAGTATACTGCTGGCTAGCATATTATGACTTGTATATTAACTTGTAAAGTGTATATGATTACCGAGTGTACTGCTGGCTAGCATATTATGACTTGTATATTAACTTGTACAGAGTAAATTATTACCGAGTGTGCTGCTGGCTAGCATATTATGACTTGTATATTGACTTGTATAGAGTAAATGATCACAGAGTGTACTGCTGGCTAGCATATTGTGACTTGTATATTAACTTGTATAGAGTAAATGATTACCGAGTATACTGCTGGCTAGTATATAATGACTAATATATTAACTTGTATAGAGTAAATGATTTCCAAGTGTACTGCTGGCTAGCATATTATTACTAGTATATTAACTTGTATATTGTAGATGATTACCGAGTGTATTGCTGGCTAGCATATTATGACTTGTTTATAAATTGTATAGAGTAAATGATCACCGAATGTACTGCTGGCTAGCATAATTTGACTTGTATATTAACTTGTATAGAGTAAATGATCACCGAGTGTACTGCTGGCTAGCATATTATGACTTGTATATTAACTTGTATATAGTAAATGATCACAGAGTGTACTGCTGGCTAGCATAATTTGACTTGTATATTAACTTGTATAGAGTAAATGATCACCGAGTGTACTGCTGGCTAGCATATTGTGACTTGTATATTAACTTGTATAGAGTAAATGATTACCGAGTATACTGCTGGCTAGCTTATTATGACTAATATATTAACATTTACAGTGTAAATTATTACCGAGTGTACTGCTGGCTAGCATATTATGACTTGTATATGAAATTGTATATAGAAAATGATCACAGAGTATACTGCTGGCTAGCATATTGTTACTTGTATATTAACTTGTATTGTATAAATGATTACCGAGTATACTGCTGGCTAGCATATTATGACTTGTATACTAACTTGTATAGAGTAAATGATCACAGAGTATACTGCTGGCTAGTATATTATGACTTTAATATTAACTTGTACAGAGAAATAATCACAGAGTGTACTGCGCCCTAGCATATTATGACTTTAATATTAATATGTACAGAGTAAATAATCACCGAGTATACTGCTGGCTAGCATATTATTACTTGTAAATTAAATTTATAGAGTAAAGGATCACCGAGTTTACTGATGGTTAACATATTATGACTGGTATATTAACTTGTATAGAGTAAATGACCACCTTGTGTACTGCTGGCTAACATTTTATGACAAGAATATTAACGTGAATAGAGTAAATGACCACCGTGTATACAGCTGGCTAGCATATTATGACTGGTATATTAACTTTTATAGAGTAAATGATCACAGAGTATACAGCTGGCTAGCATATTATGACTGGTATATTAATATGTACAGAATAAATGATCACCGAGTGTACGGCTGGCTAGCATATTATGACTTGTATATTAACTCTTATAGAGTAAATGATCACCGAGTGTACGGCTGGCTAGCATATTATGACTTTAATATTAATATGTACAGAATAAATTATCACTGAGTACGCTGCTGGCTAGCATATTGTGACTTGAATATTAACCTGTAAAGAGTAAATGATCACTGAGTGTACTGCTGGCTAGCATTTTATACACAAGAATATTAACTTGTATAGAATAAATGACCACCGTGTATACTGCTGGCTAGCATATTATGACTTGTATATTAACTTGTATATAGTAAATGATCACCGAGTGTACTGCTGGCTAGCATATTATGACTTTAATATTAATATGTACAGAGTAAATGATCACCGAGTGTACTGCTGGCTAGCATATTCTGACTTGTATATTAACGTGTATAGAGTAAATAATCACCGAGTGTACTGCTGGCTAGCATATTATGACTTGAATATTAACTTGTATAGAGTAAATGACAACCTTGTGTACTGCTAGCTAACATATTATACACAAGAATATTAACTTGTATAGAATAAATGACTACCGTGTATACTGCTGGCTAGCATATTATGAATTGTAAATTAACTTGTATAGAGTAAATGATCAGAGAGTATATTGCTGGCCAGCATATTGCTACTTGTATATTAACTTGTAATAGAGTAAATAATCACTGTGTATACTGCTGGCTAGCATATAATGATTGTATATTAACTTGTGTAGAGTAATTAATCACCGTGTATTCTGCTGGCTAATATATTATGACTTGTATAATAATGTGTATAGAGTAAATGATCACCGAGTGTACTGCTGGCTAGCATATTATGATTTGTATATTAACTTGTATAGAGTAAATGATCACCGAGTGTACTGCTGGCTTGCATATTATGACTTGTATATTAACTTGTATAGAGTAATTAATCACCGTGTATACTGCTGGCTAGGATATTATGACTTGTATATTAACTTGTAGAGAGTAATTAATCACCGTTTATACTGCTGGCTAGCATATTATGACTTTTATATTAACTTGTATAGAGTAAATGATCACCGAGTGTAACTGCTGGCTAGCATATTATGACTTGTACATTAACTTGTATAGAGTAAATGATCAGAGAGTATATTGCTGGCCAGCATATTGCTACTTGTATATTAACTTGTAATAGAGTAAATAATCACCGTGTATGCTGCTGGCTAGCATATTATGATTGTATATTAACTTGTGTAGAGTAAATGATCACCGAGTGTACTGCTGGCTTGCATATTATGACTTGTATATTAACTTGTATAGAGTAATGAATCACCGTGTATACTGTTGACAAGCATATTATGACTTGTATATTAACTTGAATAGAGTAAATTATCACCGTGTATACTGCTGGCTAGCATATTTTGACTTGTATATTAACTTGTATAGAGTAAATGATCACCGAGTGTACTGCTGGCTAGCATATTATGACTTGTATATTAACGTGTATAGAGTAAATTATCACAGAGTATACTGCTGGCTAGCATATTATGACTAGTATATTAACTTGTGTAGAGTTATTAATCACCGAGTGTACTGCTGGCTAGCATAATTTGACTTGTATGTTAACGTGTATAGAGTAAATGATCGCCGAGTGTACTGCTGGCTAGCATATTATGACTTGTATATTAACGTGTATAGAGTAAATTATCACAGAGGGTACTGCTGGCTATCACATTATGACTAGTATATTAACTTGTGTAGAGTTATTAATCACCGAGTGTACTGCTGGCTAGCCTAATTTGACTTGTATGTTAACGTGTATAGAGTAAATGATCACCGAGTGTACTGATGGCTAGAATATTATGACTTGTATATTAACGTGTATAGAGTAAATTATCACAGAGTGTACTGCTGGCTATCATATTATGACTAGTATATTAACTTGTGTAGAGTTATTAATCACCGAGTGTACTGCTGGCTAGCATAATTTGACCTGTATGTTAACGTGTATAGAGTAAATGATCGCCGAGTGTACTGCTGGCTAGCATATTATGACTTGTATATTAACTTGTATATTGTAAATGATCACCGAGTGTACTGCTCGCTTGAATATTATGACTTGTATATTAACTTCTATAGAGTAGTTAATCACCGTGTATACTGCTGGCTAGCATATTATGACTTGTATATTAACTTGTATAGAGTAAATTATCACCGTGTGTACTGCTGGCTAGCATATTATGACTTTCATATAAACTTGTATAGAGTAAATGATCATCGAGTGTACTGCTGGCTACTATCTTATGACTTGTATATTAATTTGTATACAGTACATGATCACCGAGTGTACTGCTGGCTAGCGTATTATGACTTGCATATTAACTTGTATAGAGTAAATGATCATCGTGTATACTGCTGGCTAGCATATTATGACTTGTATATTAACTTGTATAGAGTAAATGATCATCGATTGTACTGCTTGCTAGCATATTAACACTAGTATATTAACTTGTACAGAGTAAATTACTACCGAGTTTACTGCTGGCTATCATATTATGACCTGTAAATTAACTTGTATAGAGTAAATGATCACAGAGTATACTGCTGGCTAGCATATTATGACTTGTATATTAACTTGTATAGTGTAAATAATTACCGAGTGTACTGCTGGCTAGCATATTATGACTAGTTTATTAACATGTACAGAGTAAATTTATTAACGAGTATACTGTTGGCTAGCATATTATGACTTGTATATGAACTTGTATATAGTAAATGATCACAGAGTATACTGCTGGGTAACATATTGTGACTTGTATATTCACTTGTATAGTGTAAATGATTACCGAGTATACTGCTGGCTAGCATATTATGACTTGTATACTAACTTGTATAGAGTAAATGATCACAGAGTATACTGCTGGCTAGCATATTATGACTTGTATATTAACTTGTATAGTGTAAATAACTACCGAGTGTACTGCTGGCTAGCATATTATGACTAGTATATTAACTTGTACAGAGTAAATTATTACCGAGTGTACTGCTGGCTAGCCTATTACGACTTGTATATTGACTTGTATAGAGAAAATGATCACAGAGTGTACTGCTGGCTAGCATATTGTGACTTGTATATTAACTTGTATAGAGTAAATGATTACCGATTATACTGCTGGCTAGAATAATATGACTAATATATTAACTTGTCTAGAGTAAATGATTCCCAAGTGTACTGCTGGCTAGCATATTATGACTAGTATATTAACTTGTATAGAGTAAATGATTAACGAGTGTACTTCTGGGTAGCATATTATGACTTTTATATTAACGTGTATAGAGTAAATGATCACCGAGTGTACTGCTGGCTAGCATATTATGACTTTTATATTAACTTGTACAGAGTAAATAATCACCGAGTGTATTGCTGGCTAGCATATTATGACTTTAATATTGATATGTACAGAGTAAATGATCACCGAATGTACGGCTGGGTAGCATATTATGACTTGAATATTAATTTGCATAGAGTAAATTATCACTGAGTATATTGCTGGCTAGCATAATATGACTTGAATATTAACTTGTAAAGAGTAAATGATCACTGAGTGTACTGCTGGCTAGCATATTATAACTTCAAAATTAATTTGTATAGAGTAAATTATCACCGAGTATACTGCTGTCTAGCATATTATGACTTGAATATTAACTTTTATAGAGTAAATAATTACCGAGTGTACTGCTGACTAGCAAATTATGACTTTAATATTAATATGTACAGAGTAAATGATCACCGAGTGTACGGCTGGCTAGCATATTATGACTTGAAAATTAATTTGTATAGAGTAAATTATCACCGAGTATACTGCTGGCTAGCATATTGTGACTTGAATATTAATTTGTAAAGAGTAAATGATCACCGAGTATACTGCTGGCTAGCATATTATGACTTGTATATTAACTTGTATAGAGTAAATGATCACCGAGTTTACTGCTGGCTAGCATATTATGACTTGTATATTAACTTGTATAAAGTAAATGATCACCGAGTGTACTGCTGGCTAGCATATTATGACTTGTATATTAACTTGTATAGAGTAAATGATCACCGAGTGTACTGCTGGCTAGCATATTATGACTTGTATATTAACTTGTATAGAGTAAATGATCACCGATTGTACTGCTGGCTTGCATATTATGGTTTGTATATTAACTTGTATAGAGTAAATGATCACCGAGTTTTCTGTTGGCTAGCATATTATGACTTGTATATTAAATTGTGTAGAGTAATTAATCACCGAGTGTACTGCTGGCTAGCATATTATGACTTGAATATTAACTTGTATAGAGTAAATGATCACCGAGTGTACTGCTGGCTATCATATTATGACTTGTATATTAATTTGTATAGAGTAATTAATCACCGTGTATACTGCTGGCTAGCATATTATGACTTGAATATTAACTTGTACAGAGTAAATAATCACCGAGTGTACTGCTGGCGAGCATATTATGACTTTAATATTAAAATGTACAGAGTAAATAATCACCGAGTGTACTGCTGGCTAGCATATAATGACTTTAATATTAATATGTACAGAGTAAATGATCACCGAGCGTACGGCTGGCTAGCATATTATGACTTGTATATTAATTTGTATAGAGTAAATTATCACTGAGTATACTGCTAGCTAGCATATTGTGACTTGAATATTAACCTGTAAAGAGTAAATAAACACTGATTATACTGCTGGCTAGCATATTGTGACTTGTATATTAACGTGTATAGAGTAAATGATCACCGAGTGTACTCTTGGAGCATATTATGACTTGTATATTAACTTGTATAGGGTAAATGATCACCGAGTCTACTGCTAGCTTGCATAATATGAATTGTATATTAACTTGTATAGAGTAATTAATCACCGTGTATACTGCTGGCTAGCATATTATGACTTGTATATTAACTTGTATAGAGTAAATGACCACCATGTATACTGTTGGCTAGCATATTATGATTTGTATATTAACTTGTATAGAGTAAATGATCACCGAGTGTACTGCTGGCTTGCATATTATGACTTGTAAATTAACTTGTATAGAGTAAATGATCACCGAGTGTACTGCTGTCTAGCATATTATGACTGGTATATTAACTTGTATAGAGTAAATCACCACCTTGTGTACTGCTGGCTAACATATTATGACAAGAATATTAACTTGTATAGAGTAAATGACCACCGTGTATACTGCTGGCTAGCATATTATGACTTGTATATTAACTAGTATAGAGTAATTAATCACCGTGTATACTGCTGGCTAGCATATTATGACTTGAATATTAACTTGTATAGAGTAAATGATCAGAGAGTGTATTGCTGGCCAGCATTTTGCTACTTGTATATTAACTTGTAATATAGAAAATAATCACCGTGTATACCGCTGGCTAGCATATTATGATTGTATATTAACTTGTGTAGAGTAATTAATCACCGTGTATACTGCTGGCTAGCATATTATGACTTGTATAATAACGTGTATAGAGTAAATGATCACCGAGTGTACTGCTGGCTTGCATTTTATGACATTTATATATATTAACTTGTATAGAGTAATTAATAACCATGTATACTGCTGGCTAGCATATTATGACTTGTATATTAACTTGAATAAAGTAAATTATCACCATGTATACTGCTGGCTAGCATATTATGACTTGTATATTAACTTGTATAGAGTAAATGATCACCGAGTGTACTGCTGGCTTGAATATTATGACTTGTATATTAACTTCAATAGAGTAATTAATCACCGTGTATACTGCCGGCTAGCATATTATGACTTCTATATTAACTTGTATAGAGTAAATGATCACCGATTGTACTGCTTGCTAGCATATTATGACTAGTATATTAACTTGTACAGAGTAAATGACCACAGTGTATACTGCTGGCTAGCATATTATGACTTGTATATTAACTTGTATAGAGTAGATGATCACAGAGTATACGGATGGCTAGCATATTATGACTTGTATATTAACTTGTATAGTGTAAATGATTACCGAGTGTACTGCTGGGTAGCATATTATGACTAGTATATTAAGTTGTACAGAGTAAATTATTACCGAGTGTACTGCTGGCTTGCATATTATGACTTGTATATTAACTTGTATAGAGTAATTAAACACCGTGTTAACTGCTGGCTAGCATATTATGACTTGCATATTAACTTGTATAGAGTAAATGATCACCGTGTATACTGCTGGCTAGCATATTATAACTTGTATATTAACTTGTATAGAGTAAATGATCACCGATTGTACTGCTTGCTAGCATATTAACACTAGTATATTAACTTGTACAGAGTAAATTACTACCGAGTTTACTGCTGGCTATCATATTATGACTTGTATATTAACTTGTATAGAGTAAATGATCACAGAGTATACTGCTGGCTAGCATATTATGACTTGCATATTAACTTGTATAGTGTAAATAATTACCGAGTGTACTGCTGGCTAGCATATTATGACTAGTTTATTAACATGTACAGAGTAAATTTATTTACGAGTATACTGTTAGCTAGCATATTATGACTTGTATATGAACTTGTATATAGTAAATGATCACAGAGTATTCTGCTGGCTAGCATATTGTGACTTGTATATTCACTTGTATAGTGTAAATGATTACCGAGTATACTGCTGGCTAGCATATTATGACTTGTATACTAACTTGTATAGAGTAAATGATCACAGAGTATACTGCTGGCCAGCATATTATGACTTGTATATTAACTTGTATAGTGTAAATAACTACCTAGTGTACTGCTGGCTAGCATATTATGACAAGTATATTAACTTGTACACAGTAAATTATTACCGAGTGTACTGCTGGCTAGCCTATTATGACTTGTATATTGACTTGTATAGAGTAAATGATCACAGAGTGTACTGCTCGCTAGCATATTATGACTTGAATATTAACTTGTATAGAGTAAATGATTACCGAGTATACTGC